>WAAE01007003.1:0-24032 GCA_013400495.1 Nicator chloris
CTAACACTATTTACTGAAGCATTAAAGCATTTTAACCATTTAAAAAATGTTCTGCCACAAAGCAGAAGAGTACTAAATATTAGCATTAACTAGAAATCATCAGAGCCCTCAATCAGAGCATATATGAACAAACTTATGGTATTATTTGACTCATATAGTATTATTTGACTCCATGACTTCAGAATACCTGGCACGAGTGCTCATATTGGAGCTCCTACAAGCAAAAAGACATCAGTAGCAAAACCACACAAGATACCCATTTCAGTAGATGTACCTTTTAAAAGAAAAATCCCTTCAAAGTATGATGGAGAAATATATTTTGAAGATTGGATGCTCACTTTTTAAGTGGATATTCTTCTTGCACTCAAGTAAACTAGGCATCACCACAACTGTTGCAGAATTATTAACTACAGAGATGATCTAAGACAATTTGAAATCTTTTCATTGTCAGTCTGGAAGAACCTAACTGAATTCAAGAACTGTTGTTAGGATACACACAGTGACCATTCTCAATTATATGAAAAAACTAATTGTACGCTGTGGCATATACAGATCTTTGAATGCACATGGGTAAAGGAGAAGTGTTATGCATTTAATAACTGATGAAACAGAACACAGTGTATTTTGAATTTCTATTCTAACCTTCTACATTGTGAAGATAATTACCACTTTGTGAATAGCAAAGAAAAAAAAAAGTACTTCTCTTATTAAGCCAGCCATTAATCTATCATTTTTATTGCAGGAAAAGTAACACTATTGAAAAAATTCCATTTTCCATTCCAACATCATTTGTTATTTTGCAATATTACATGAAATAAGGGTACAAACACTCAAAAAACCCCCCCCAAAAAACAAAACTAACAAACAACACTCACCTAGAAAAAGACCCCACAAACCAGAAAAGAAAATTATGAAGGATCGCATTAATTTACTGGACAAATACGTGATTTAGATTCCCCTGTCCTTTTCTATACCACTGGGGAATAAAAACCAAAAAACCACCAAGCAACCAACTGAAAAAAGTAAAACTAACCCTTTTAAATCCCAAGTCAACAAAATGCTAACAAACCCAAGAATGGTTTACTCAAACCCCTGAATTAAGAATTTAATGGAACTAAAACTCCATGCGTACAGGGCACCTTTCATTATTCATGTTAACATACCACTTAGAAACTTTACAATCTGAGAAATTTTAACTTCCAGTAAATAATGAGAGTGACAATAAAAAATGATGGTCAGCACTACAGAGAAGAGCAAGAGCACAGGCTTAGTATGACAAGCAGTGATCTTAGCACACAACCAGACTAACAACTCTACTGTAGAATCATAAACCAAAACAGACAAAGAAGATATCTCTCTGTGTGTCACGAGGGTTTCATTCAGGCCTGGAAAAAACTATAGAAATAGCCTTCTGAAAATTATTAAGTAGATTTTAAAAACTGTGCAGCATAAGTCCCTGTGTAACAGAGAGTGAGAGACAGGTAACAGATGAACAACAGATGGCAGGATGGGAAGACAAAGTCAGTCCTGTTTCAGGACAGCAGGAAGTTCAGTACACTTTTTAGACAGCGTCACTGTCTAAAAAGGTCAGAGATCTCTGCTGTTTTCCTTTCCAATTATTTAGGGATTATCCAAGCAATTTTATTCTATAAATAACTACTGTAAAGAACAGTTAGGGTTCTTTGAGGGCTCATCCATTTTCAGCTGTTCACTTTCTCTTAACTTACTGATACTACGTATGCAAGGTAACATAAAATAGCAGCTTAATATTTCTCTAGATCTGCACAAGAGAGTATCAGAATATTTTTCTCAGTCACTGCTTATCACACTGCTGACAATTCTTCATTTGCAGGTCTTTGAGCTTTTACCTTAGGAAAGAAAAAAAGAAAAATACTTGGCTATATAGAAGTCTTAGAGGAGCTCAGGAAGAACAACAACAACAGCAGCACAAAACGCTCCACACGTCTGTATCTAGTATTCACTTTTTCACAACTTTATTTTTACAGTCTGTTGCCATAGTTTTGGTTGTCTCTCTGCTTCTTATCTTAAAAGACCTTGTGAAAAACACTTCCTGGTTTTTCACTGGTCCAGCTAACCAGTAGACAAAAAAGCCACCTTAGAAACTACTTTACACCCATCACCCGTATCTGCACTTCGTATGAATTTGTCCTTTTTGCCCTAGTATTCTAGAAGGCCTTTCTTTCTCACCTGACCACTACTGTTTATAACGAGCTAAGGGAGAGGGCAGAGAAGATGGAGACAGACTCATCTCAGCAGCACACAGTAAAACAAGAAACAAGAGGCTGAAACACAGGGAAATTTGAACTTGATAAGGAAGACATTTAAAAATAAATTTAAAAAATAACAAACATAGTAAAACACTAGCACAAACTGTGAAGGGGACTGTGGAGTTCGTGTCTTGGGAAGTTCAGAACGTGACAGGTTGCTGAGCAACTTGTTTTGAACAGAGCAAGGTTGGTCTGCAGAACTGAAAAGCCCCATCCAGCCGACCTTGTTCTAATTCTAAATGATCACAAATTGTAAATCTGTAAGTCTAAATGTTGGTTAATAGCAAAAACATTACAATAGCCACTTCTAGGCACTTCACCTATGCAGCATGTGGTATAAGCTATTCTGTTTCCATTGCTGGTACCACTACTTCAGCCTACTAACTATTAGACATTGGAAAAAGCACAGAGCAGTTATCTTTAGAAAGAGTTTAAAATCCTGTTTCTGCCAACACAGTTACAGAGCCAGTAGGAAGACTTGATCTATCGGGTTTATGGAGATGCAGAAAGGGTAAGTGGGATAAGACAATGTAAGGGTGAAATGTATTATAAAGTTATGTAGTAAATGCACAGTTGAAATATTGTTTAAGCAGCAATGTGTTTTTCTACTCTGTCACTTGCATGTAAAAATGAAATGAGGACAAAAACCGAAACAAAATAGGAGACTGACATTTAAGTGCAATTAAAGTTGGACCACATTTGCAAATAGTTCAGGAATGTCACATTTTAAATATTAAGGCATTATACTCAAGACCTGGATTTTTCCACATTTTACTGTGGTATTTATATAAAAGTTGGAACCATGAGAACATAAAACTGGCAAAATGTACAAACATTTCCAGACTTTCAGATGCACAAGTCAAGAGAACTTTTGTGGCAAGAACCGACTGTTGCCATCCTCTTCTAAGCACAAATGTAAACCAAACACCCACAGCATCTGCATTTTATTGTACTTCTGCTGAATGCATTAAAGTATCTCTGTATCACAACAAAACCACAGTTAGGACTTTCCTCTGCAAAAATGAAGTGTTTGTACGGCTTTAGGAGACTGGAAGGATAACATGTAAATAAATCAATTAAGACAATCAGTATTTTCTAACTTCTTCATTAAAGGACAAGAATTTTTTTACTTTATTGAATTGAAGGTAATTTTTTTCCCTAAATAGTAGTAAGACATTGAGTAAAATGTAACTGATTGAATCATCATCAAGAAAGGGAAAATTACTCATTTCTTAAAGTATCCAATTCTTATTAACCTACATTAAAAATACAAATGCACAATATTTTGTTTTTAATTCTTTACACATCATTTCTAGAAGAATATAACAAAACCAAGCCTAGTTCAGAAGTGAAATTCCTTTCTAGAAATAAGGGAACCACCCAAACATTATTTTATTGTTGGAGCATTATAAGGATATATTTCTTCATTCTCTTATCATGACATTTATGGAATTAAAATGAAGGAATAACTTTTCAGTGCATTTTAGAGACAGCATCATTTCGGTCATATGTGGCAGCTGTGAAAACTTTAGTTCTTTACAGCAGGTCAAAAGGCACACCAGGAGCGAAGGGATAGCTGGAACTCACGTAAGTAAGTTACAAGTCCGCATTATTCTTTACCAGCTAGTCCTCACTTAGAATGGCCACAGTATGATCTTGTTCAAACAAGAGATGATCCATTATAATAGACTTCCTTGGGAAAATCAAAATGTATTACAAATTCTTTAATATGCTCAGGTTCTGTACTTCAGGATGCCATAATGAAGTTCAAATACAGCCCATCGCAAATTTTTTTTCAAAAACATGAGAAAACTTACATCCTCAAAATTCTTACCCTTCCAGTTATGCTCATTACTTTATGGTGTCCAAAAGAGCAACACTGACTCACAGTTAGTGTTCCTTTACTTCAAAATGAGAGGTATGTATTTCTCACATATCCAAAAAGCAGTTTTGAAACACAACACTCAGCGTGCCCAGGCACTGCTGTACATATTGAACCAGGGCATCCCACAGGCAGCAGGGCAAAAGAAATCACTCAGAAATCTGGTCAAACCAGCTAAGCCAGGCTTCCTCTGAAACCAGTGAGCAAGAGCTTCAACATGTTTCCAGCAGAGTCCTGAGGTGTTGATACTGAGCTACTGATTCAAAACAGAATACTGTGTTATTCTGTGAAAAACACTTAACAGATCTGTTTTGATGATCTAAAAAGTTACTCAGGGACGAGCTGGATCAATCTCCCCTTCTATAGAAACTGTTATACACATCTTTTTTTACAGTTTACTGAAACAACCATTGGATTCTACTGATTCTGCTGGTCCTTTAAGCAAGGAAAATGTCAAAGTGGGAAACAGCATTTTCAGTGCAGCAAGATAATGTATAAGGCACCAACAACTGTCACTTGTTTTCCATTTTGTAGCACATCATTTTGTCTTCAAGACAGTAAAGGTTTCCTTGTAAGGGGAACTAAGAAACTGAGCAACAAAGAACCTAAGAAGGACCAGAAGTGGCAAGTACAGTAGAGGAATGAAATACATGGTTTTCTTAGCTTTCAGTTACTGAAGAAAATACAAAGACTGAGTTAAGGCAATCTTTCAACTATTCATATAAATAGTAGTTTAAACCCCAAACAAGTTACCATTTTCCCTGTGCAACATATTTACCTATTTAAACGCAGTAAGAGGACTACATAGTTGGAGATATTTTAAAATAGAAGAAGTCATTGACAAAGTGCTCTCAGAGAGGTCACCTACAATTCCTTCATCTTTATCCCTGTGCTTATTCTTTGCTACGCAGCATCACAGACTCAACATTTCCCCTTTGCTGGCTCTGTGAAAGGCTTTCTGGGATATTGTTTTTACAGAAAGACAAACTGAATCCTGGTTTCCCACCTTCTGAGGCTACATGAGTAATAACAGGCTGTTTTCCAAGCACGTACTCTATCTCCATTATTTTCACTCTGCTTACCACAGAAGAGATAAACTGCACTCCCTCACCTGAAAAAAAAGTAAGCTTGGTTAGGCATTTTTAGAAGGACATCTGTGTTTCTCCACATCCAATATCCTTTCACACTAAGGCAGTACCTCAGTACCTCATCTATGAGTGCTACCTCCCAACACACTTCAGGAATCGTGCGCATCACGTTTTCAATTATTTTGATCACTACAGCTTTTCTTTGGGAAAGCTTGTGGAATAGCGTTTCGGAGTCCAGGAAGTGAAATGACCTTTCAGGAAGACTAAGGCCTGCTTCCAAGATGCTTAATTCTCCTCTGTATTTGCCTGCCATCCTGAAGAGAGGTGTATAAATGGATAAAGACAGGCTGTATGCAGCTTCTGCCATTTGTTCTATGCTTTATGAGTTTTATTGTCTCTGTAACTTTCAAGTCACAGCTGTCAATGGTGTTCACGAGCTAAAGTAATTTTCTTTATGCAGTTGACTCTCAATATCTTAATGGCTTAAAAAACTCAAAACCCAAATGTAGGACATTTGGTGGATGATGAAGAGCTACAGGTCTCCTGGATACAGGAGCAGCGGTAACACCCCAACCCCCCAGAAAGTAGGACCAAAGGCCTAAAAATAATGCTAGAAGGTAACGAAGAACCAGCAACTAGGCCCTATGGGGCAAGAGAAAGCCAACTCAAGCCACAGACAACACTCAGTTTCATAATCAGATGCAGTCAATTACTCTATCCTTATCTGGATATAACGAGGGCATGAATTGAAATGTTATCTCACCCAGGAAGCAGGGATATTTCTTAGAATGTGTAACATGAAGAATGGGAAGAAAGAATGAAAAAAGGTGGGACATCAAGAAAAATACCCACCAATACTTTTTTTTATCTCCACTTCCTAGGCAATCAATTGTGGGTTGCAAGCCAGACTGAAGCAACATTATGATGAAGAACAATCAGCCTGTGTTCTGGTCTTTTCACTCCAAAAAATTTGCATGCAGTTTCGTTTTTTTTTTTCAGAAGAAATTGGGAACAAGATATACAAACATCATATATACGGTAATTGATAAACACGATTTTCTTGCTTTCTCTCAGGAAAATCCCATAAGATATCCAGGAAGGAGGGTAGCACTGCTCATGTCAGGCCCCCCAACAGAAGGTCAAAGAGAAGAAAGCAGTCCCTGTCATCACTGTACACAAAATGGAGCTCTGTAAATGCTGAATCATCAACTCTTTCTGTATCAGAGGTAGACAACAATTCATTCTGTCAGACTGTAGAACTGAAAGGGAAAAAAAGTACTGTGGCAATCACTTAGCACCGTATGGTACATTTAACTCCTGACTTCACTCACTACAACCAGCACTGTGTGCTGCATTGAACAACTGTCTTCTCTCTTGAAAATATCACTGCAGACACGTGGCAGATTTCCACTGCTACTGGAAATCTTTAAAGCTAAGAAAGAATATTCCTGTTTACCCTCATCAGCCAATTTCTGAACCTTCAAACAATTTTAACCCATATGCACAAAGAGAGGTTCTTTATAGATAAGGATTTACAAATTCCTGGACTTGTATTATAATATAAACACGTTCAGATAGAGAAAAACTTCTGAGATATTTTTGAAAGACTTCACATACTGCTAATGGAGAAATACCATTTTTTCCCATTATCATCTTGTCCGGAGGTGACTGCATGTTCCAGTATCCCCATAATCTGTTTCTCCCGAATCAGCTGGGGGAGGGGCCACTGAAATCTGCTTTCTAGAGGAGACCCTTCAGAGGTTTCCTCCCAAAATTTGCCCTAAACCAGGACACATCTGAATTTCTACTACAAAAACTAAAAGCCTCAAATTTACAGCCTATATTTCAAAACCAGAGAAGAAACAGTATTGTAAGAACATACTAAAAGCAAACGAACCTGCGTTTAGTACACTTCCTTACTAGTTACTGCTAATAAGGGGAATAAAATGATTGGTACAATAATCAAAACAGCATAAGCACTTATTGGAATGATAGTTCTAAGTACAATCTAACACTAAGAATCTATGTATCTTACAGGTCACTGGATTTTTTTTTTTTTGTTTAAGACTTCATTACCACACCTAGCAATAATTTACACAGTAATGAAAGTAGTATGCATTAGGGATAGTCTAACATTCAACAAAAAAAGCGCCAAATAACAATAAACAAACCTCAAGAAGAAACACTTTGCTAGATGTCTGTCCAAATCCATGTATTAAATGACTACAAGACCCAAATATTACCATTTGTAGAGGCACACCATTGGGTTTTTTAATGCTAAAGACTTCTAGAATATTTTACAGAGCAAAGTACAGAGTACTACAAGAAATGCCCATCCTTGCAATTAACTCAACAGGATTTTTTAGGAATTAGTTTGCAACTTCATTAGAATTTCAAATTACTATTATTGTTGTTTTAAACACAAGCAGGATATGAATAACTTATGACTAACAGCTCTGTTGCTACTCAGTTCACCACTGTACTGATGAGATTAAAAGAAGGATTAATAATGCAAGGTGCATTATATCATTATATTCAACACCCACTTTTTTTTTTTCCTTAAATATACATCTCTCAGTCTAGATAATAACAATCTCTGCTCAGTCAAGACTGGAAAATATAGTAAAGGAGGAAGTCTAATAGGTTTCAAGTGGCCTTTTGTACACAGAAACAGTAACAAGAAAATCCTTGTGGAGTACAAACTCCTATTAACCATCATTACCTACAACTGATACATCCATCACCAATGCAAAACCCATGGGCAAAAGAAATGGATTTTAAACACACTTAAAATTGTTCACTTGACATTCCTCTAGGATTTTCTCCATGCAACATAAAGACATAGGGATACAAGATATCTCGGATTAAAAAAAGCCACTATTTTTTCCTCCTCAATTTCTACTTTAAAGGTGGTCTTAATTTGTACCATGGTGAGCTCATCTCAACATCTAGAAAGTCAGAAGAAGTTCGATAATTGGAAATGCTTACTAGTTATTTATTCACTTATTTTCTCCAAACTGGAACTTAGTCTCGGAATGTCAAAATTTAAAAAAAAATATATAGAGGAAACCATAGCACATGTTCAAGATGGGCTCCCAGGAAAGGTTGTCAATAGACTTCTCAAATCGCTCCACAGAAGCAATACTGTAAGAATTGTAAAATTATTTGCCCTAGGAAATTATAAAGCACAAAATGACCCAGCATCAAGTAACGCTTCACTCTCCTGCAGATGTAGTTTGTATATTACAGCGACCACAACAACAAAAAACCCAAATAAAACATTCTTCACACACAGAAATTCCCAGTTTCCAAAATATTTCAACAATATAGTTTTAAGAATACAATTTTGCTGCTGAAAGTTTCAGAGCCCTTTGGCTTAAACACCATCTTTGACATTATCAACAGACCAGCTGAAATCAACAACTGACTAGTAACGCTATGGTCAAAATTGTGACTGAGAACATGATGCACGGTTAGAGTATGTGTGATTTCCTTTCAGCCAGAGCTTTTTAGTTGGAGCATTGTTTTGTGTACCAGAACAAGCTTCCTTTTTCTAGCATGGGTTCTACCATGCTACCAAAACAGTTACAACCAATCATGCACATAGTGTCATGAATAAGCAGCAAAGTGCAAATTTGGTAAAAATACATTCTTTTTTATGGTCAGCCAAAGAAGAATGAGACTACAACACAGCGATGAAAGCAGATCCATACATGTGTCCAAAGCCATCATGTACAGGTCCACACCTGACACATGTTATATACAAATTAATGTTTTAATCGCTAATTAATGAATTAAAACCCACCTTGAAAAACATTAGAGATTTCATTACAGTAATAGCCAGACCACAACTCTTTTTACACTTTGTTTTTCTTTCATATAGTACCTTTAAGGGAGAGGTTCCAGTACGGTCCGACATGAGAAGACTGAGCGCAGACACGTGTGGGGAAGGAAGGGGGCACTCCCCTTGGACACGAACGAACCTTTACTACATGAAAACAAGAAGAGACGGGCCCAAAGCTGCAGAGACTAAAGGTTACCTCAAATAAAAGCTTCTTACCTGATTCGTGACCTGCAAAGAAAGCAGAAAACAGAAGGGCGTTAAGACCCAGTCGGACCCACGGGATAAGACCTTCCTCCATCCCTGCTACTACCAGCCACCCGTTAAGAGACGATGTGGTCCGGCGCGGGCCGGAGCCCTCTGCCCTCTCCCCTCCGCCATCCTCCCGCCCACCGCACAGCAGGCAGGCTGTCGGGCGGGCAGCTTCCGCACACACGGCATCGCCCCCCGGCCCAGGCCAGGCACTCACGTCGGGATTGGCCTCCAGGGGCAGCCAGCGATGGGGCTCCATGGCAGCTGCGGCGGATCCCGGTGCGGAGCTCGGCGGAACCTCTCAGCGCGGCTCTGACAGCGCCTCACGGTGCCGCCGCGCCTCAGCCCTGACCCGGGGCCGCGTCACCGCGCCGCGACTCACAGGGGGGGCGGGCGAAGGAGGAAACACCGGCCCGGCGCCCGCCCGCACCGCCGCGCCGCTCCGCACAGACGGCCGAGGCGGCGCGCCTGGCGGTGCCCGCCGTCCGTCCTCGGAGTGCTGCGGGCGGCGATACCCCGGGCGATTTCCCCCTCCCCGCCCTCTTGGCTCCCCCGGCAATGGACTCTCCCAGCGGGGCAACGGGTGGTTCCTCTCCCGCGCCGCCGCAGGGGCCTGCGGGGCGCTCCGCAGCCGCCGGGGGGCGCGGCCGCTCGGTGTCGGGGCACGGCAGGGGCTGGAGCCGATGCCGATGGGAGCCGCGGGTGTGCGGGGAGCGCCCGCCAAGCGCTCCGGCAGCCCGGCCCCTCCGAAGCGGCCTCCAGCAGCTAAGCTGAACCGCGGCGGGAAGGCATGGGCAGCGTTCAGGGAAATACGCCCGCGGGGGACGGGGCAGGCCACGGGGCAAGACGGGACAAAGGGAATCAGAGAACTGCTGAGCAGCAGTGGCAATAAATTACCCCAATACCACGGAATCCCAGAATATTCTGAGTTGGAAGGGACCCGCAGGGATCATGGAGTCCAGCTCCTGGCCCTGCACAGGACGTCCCCAAGAGTCACACCATGTGCCTGAGAGTATTGTCCAAACGATTTTTCAATTCTGGCAGGCTGGTCCTGTGACCACGTCCCTGGGGAGCCTCTTCCAGTGCCCAACCACCCCCTGGGTGAAGAAACTTTTTCTGTTATCTAACCTAAACCTCCCCTGACACAACTTCAGGCCATTCCCTCAGGTCCTGGCACAATCAATCTCTCTGCCAGAGAGAAAACATCGGTGCCTGCCCCCAGGCTTCATCTTGCCTGAAAAGACCTCAGTGGAGCAGCACGGACTTGGGTGGTGAGGTCGCTATATGTCCTGCTGAAAATTACTGCAAGATGTGTTAAACACGATTAAAAACAGCATTTATCTTCTATAGCTGCAAATCCCATCATACTTCCCATTTCAGGACCATAAAACATGGCATTTCTTGGCCTTTTGGCTAAGATGAAGCACAATCTAATACATACATAGCATATACAGTGTGACTACATTTTTTATATGTACACATACCAGATTTAGAGTTATGCCTTCTTCCAAGCTATTTTAGAAAGGCTAAAAATAAAGGAACACATCATGGCATTGGTGAGGCCACATCTCCGGTACTTTGTCCATTGTGGAATCTGCATTTCCGGAGAGACATTGAGGTGCTGGAGCGAGTCCAGAGAAGGGCAACAAAGCTGGTGAACAGTCTGGAGAGTACATACTATGAGGCACAGCTGAGGGAGCTGGGGTTAACTTGGAGAAAAGGAGGCTCAGGGGAGATCTTACCACTCTCTACAACTATTTGGAAAGAGATTGTAGCCAGGTTGGGGTCAGCCTCTTCTCCCAAGTAACCAGTGAGAGGACAAGAGGGCATAGTTATAAGCTGTGCCAGGGGAGGTTTAGTTTGGACATCAGGCGGAATTTTTTCACAGAAAGAGTGATTAGACATTGGAATGGACTGTCCAGGGAGGTGGTGGAGTCCCCATCCCTGGAAGGACTTAAGGAGAGACTGGACATGGCACTGAATGCCATGGTGTAGTTGACATTGGGATGTTCTATCACAGGTTGGACCTGATGATCTCAGAGGTCTTTTCCAATCTAATTGATTCGATGGTATCTCAGCCTCAGCCATCCCCAACTGCTGCTGCTCATCATTCTCTACATATGCAGCTAACCTACACAGCCTCTTGCAGCATTTGCACAGGGCCTTGAGCTTTCAGAAACAGACATTTGGACAAGGTTTTTCTAAAAGTCTGTAAGCTGGGCCTCCCAGTCTGCCCACCATGTGAGCAGAAAGACCTGGGGCAATGGGAAACAGGAGCTTGAGCATGAATCTACATCTGGGGTGAGCAGAGAGGGTGTAGGAAAGCTGGGAACTTTGCCAGCTCACAAGTAAATCAGAGTGTCTTGGGAGTGCAGAATGAGGAGCAGATGGTACTGTGGTACTTGGGAGTATCCAAGTGCCAGGAGGCTAAAAAGGGCAGAGTGTTAGAGATACCCCATAGCTCAGGGCCCAGGCATTGGAGGAGCCCAGTTAACAGATACGCTTTCTCCGCTGTGCCTGAAGAGCTTTTTGAAGAACTTGGTATAGTTCTTTAGAGGGTTTTGATGCAAATTATGTCCCATTCTGTAAATGTTAAGTGTACTAAATGAAGTAAATTACCTAATGATGCTCTTATTTTACCCCCTGTAATCACTTAGCAGGACTATGGTAATGCTGCATGCCTATGCCTGAAGATTCTGCCTATCAACTATACTTTAGCGTCTCTCTGTCCAATCTACTTGTAGATCATGACAGTTCTCTTCTAATTTCTATACAGTGTCTCCTCATACGAAGTTCTTGGTCCTTCTCTAGCTAAAAGATGGGCCTGTAATGTCAGATCACCATCTTAGCCTGCATCTGCATTTTCTGCCATGAAAAATTCCACAGAAAACACTTCAAGAAGGCAGACTTTTCTAAAGATGCACAGTTTAACTCTGTGGATAGGCAGACAAGCCAAAATCCATTCATATTTCACCACCTTCTGTTCCAAATTTAAAAAAAATGCATATTTATACGCCTATGAAAATAAACCCAAAATATTTTAAGATTTCAGCAAATGATGTTGTAATTACCTAACCACCAAGACTGTAAACTTTACCTCCCATCTCCATGTGTTGGAGATAGAAAGTAAGAAAGTACCATAATTAATATTAGTGCTACGGGCACTTCTGAGAGACTAAATGAAACTGTAATATAAAATAATATGTGACGTTCTCTAGATAACGAAGTATGTATTAGAATTAGGTAAGTTAAGGACAAAGAGATTGTTAAGTCCTCAGCATCAGAGATAGATCTCAGTGATGCATACATTGCCAGTATTTTGACAACCATGTCACAAAAACATAGACTACTCAAAATCATTTGCACACTTAAGTAAATACTTTAGAAGGGAGAGGCCAAGATCAGGCAGGTCATAAATGTATAAAGCTCATAAAAACACACCATGTTCCATAATGATTAGTCTTTTCCTGAAATATATTATAAATTCTGATGCCTGAGAGATAGGCTGGAAATAAATCCCCATAGACCGATGTCTGTAGTTTAGGTATTTGTTAATTGCAGCGCTGGTGGTGAGAGGGATTTCTCCACCCAACTCACCCATCTTTGTCAAGTGCTGTGGTATAGTTATACACTAAGTATTGCTTAGTATCACTATGTCACTGCAACATCATCACATACACACTGGAAGTAATTTACAGTGTATGATCTCATGGTTATTAGACAGTTCTTTTGCACTGCGCTTGTGCCTCCCCAATTCAGGGGTCGTCGGGAGTCTTTGATGAAGGCCTCCCAGGCCTTCTTTGCATCTGAACTTTTCAACTTTGTCTTTGGAGCATGTGCAGTTACGGTGTTCCTTGGTCTGTCTGGTCTTAACCGGCCTTAATTCTTTGTTTTGTGGCTAATTGGCTTTGCACTTGCCAATTTTTCATTAGTACTATACTAATCTATCTCTAAAGCTATCCACCTGGCAAGTTTTTTCTTCTTTTTTTATCTATTCAGCATTAAGCAACAAGTTACCCATATATTAGCCATTACAATGTACAAAAAGTTATGATTCAGGTTATACAGATATATAAAAAGCCATGATTTAGGTTATATTGATATCTTATAATTCAAGCTATATAAGCACCTTGTAACTTTGATCTAAGTTATATAAGCATCAATTCTTTCATTAACACTTACTGAAAATACATAGATGTAGTAAGTACTACTGTGGGTCAAGTTGTTTTACTACTGTCACAGCCTCAGAATAGACCTACTGAGATTATAACATTATTCTCTCTATATATATATTAAAAAGGTTAAAAGCAAACATAAGACTGATACTAGAGAAGTGTAAAAGTATTATTTTTACAAGTAAAACTTCTGAAGGGTCAGTGTTGCCTTAGTACTCCAGCCACAGTCCAAACATAGTATCAGTATGAAATGCTTATTGAACACAGTTCTGTTTGTAGTTTTACAAACGGTGGGTATTTCCCCATAAAGCTGAAGACATAGTTTACCTACACAAGTCTCCCCCAAACCGCACAGTTTATTTGAAGCCGTACGGGCTGATTCCACAGTCCACCTGTACAAAGCACGGTCATTCGGTGCCACGTTACCCTATGTGGAGCATGGGCACAGAACAGGCATCAGCTCCCCTGCGAAGACAGGCTGAGGAAGCTGGAGCTGCTCAGCCCGGAGAACAAAGGTCGTGTAGAAACCTCGTAACAACCTTCCAGTCTGAAGGGGACCTATATGGAAGCTGGAGAGCGACTCTTAGTGAGGGAATGTAGTGAAAGAGCGAGGGGGAATGTGCGGGTACAAACTCTAAGTGGGGAAATTTAGGTTAGACATTAGGAAGAAATTCTTTACTGCGAAGGTGGTGAGGCACTGGAATGCGTTGCCCAGAGAGGTTGTGGATGTCCCATCCGTGAAGTGCTCGAGATCAGGTCGGATGGGACAACCTAGTCTAGTGGGAGGTGTCCCTCATGGCAGGGGATTGGGGCTGGATGATCTNTGGCAGGGGATTGGGGCTGGATGATCTCTAGGGCCGCTTCCAACCCCTTAACATTCTATGGTTCTATGATTTGCATACCTGCACCTTTGACAAAGAGGACCAAGAAAACGTTGCAAACCAATCTCAGCAAACAACTTCTTGCGCTAAGCGAGCGTCTCTCTCTCCTGGGCGGTTCTGCACTTCCTAAGCTCCCCGAAGCCGCATACCGCTCCATGAGGGCGGGAGCAGCGGCAGCGGGGCGGGAGCAGCACGTGCTCCCCACGCCGCAGCCAATCAGCGCGGCGTCGCTGCCGCTGCCTCGCTCTGGGGGCACTCGGAGCCAATCAGCGCGGCGGGCGCTGTGTGGCGGAAGCCGGGGCTCGGCGGGCGCGCGGCGCCATGGCCGCCGGTTCTGCGGGCGCGCTGGCGCGGGCGCTGAAGGCGCTGGGTGAGGGCGGGGGGGACCCGGGGTGAGGGAGCGGGGGGCTCGGGCAGCCGGGGGCTCTCTCTAGGTACGTGTAGGTTAAAATTAATGGCGTTAAGTGAAGGTAAATACGTGCATGATGGCATAGGCATTTTTTCAGAGAAAGATTAGATTTATTACTGTAACACTTTATTTAGGTATTTGCTTCTTATCGCTACTGTTTTTCAGATGGTGGTGGTGCAGTAGATAAGATTCGTTTAATACCTCAAGACTTTTTTGCAGAGCTGGTAAGTAGGGCGATAAATGGGTTGGGGAAGGGCTTCTGGCACTCCAGGAAGCCTTTTTATTTAAGCTCTTTTGGGTTTTGTGTGATGCAAAAGGAACCTTAGGTATGTGGTAGCTTGACTTAGCTCATAAAACAGATTAGTCCTGCCAAGAGCAATGGGTTTGATTTAAATTTATGTTTTTATCACAGAAGACTTCTAAAAATCTAGTTTTGTATATCGTTTAAATGATATCTCAAGGTCTAAAAAACATTTGGCTTGTTTACTGTAGTGTGTGCTTGAACAGTTAATATGAAACTGGTGTGTTAATTAGCAATAATGAGGTAGAAACTAAAGTCTTGATGTGGTTCTTTCTCTTTCCTTGGATTTGATGGAATTTTAAAATCTGTAATTTCAATTCTTTGATTCTTTACAATGCACTCTTCACTCTTTTTGTCCATTTTTGTATCAACAATGTCTTCAAACATGTTTTTTTCACAGTGTGAACAAATAATTCAACATCTGAACCATAAGATCCCAGGTATAAATACAGCTGAACTGTGTCAGGTAAGTTGGCACACCAGCCCCTGTAAGCAAGAACAGTAGCTGTATCTGCTGTTAATGATAGAATTCCCAACTTCATGTGGGGTTTCTTGTGTGTGTATATATACAAAGATGCTTTTATGAGTGCATAATTTATTATTTGTAATTGTTTGAACATTCTGTTTCTAGAGAATTCAAACATCGGGGGTTGACATTAATATTGGTGACCTGGCAAAAATAGCTAACACTCTTTCATTTCTATTTAGGTAAGCATAAAATAATTTACTTTGCACCATGTCTTTCCTTCCACCATAACTTAATGGTGGCATTGAAAAGTTATATCAAATGTGGATATAAAATGAACTGATTTGAGAAAAGGGCAAAAGTTTGTTAGTCTCGGTACACAGAAGAGAACACCTGGGCTTAATTTGTGTCATTAAAAAGTGTAGTTACTTGATATATATTATCACTTTTTGTAATTAAAAAATAAAAAGAGGAAATTGTTCTAAGATGCTGTCAGCAAGCTCTAGAACTAGTGGCAAGATAGAGGAAGTTAAGCTCACTTTTAAAGCTAAGTCAGCTGGGCCTTTGCCTGGAAAAAGTGTGTTTTAAAAACTTGTTTCTTGGAGATCAGAAATCAGCATTGGTGCCTTTTTGAAGGATACAGAGCTTATAATATTGCATTCTGCCATGAGCTGAGTTTATAAATAGTATTTTTAGTTGATAAATTTTTCTATTCTTAGATAAAATTTTCAAGATCTTGCTTTATTTTAGTATCTAGTATCTAAACATTTTATGTAACTTTAATACAATTCAGGAAAATATACCAGTAGAAATTTAAAATACTACTTTTTCCATCTATAAAATAGAATGTCTGAAGTTATATTCGACCATGCTACTTGGAGGACCAACTAATTTTCTCTTGTATTAATGCCTCTTTAAGAGAAGTGAATTTGCATGAGTAGGATTTTTTGTTAGCTTGCTTCTGTAGAGAAAATCCAGCGGCAATTTTCCTTTAGACTTGTTGCCTTTTCAGTTGAAGGCTTTATGGCATCATTTGACTCCTGTTAGTATCTGTTACACCCAGACCTAGAAGTCCGTAGTTACTTTTGGTGGTATTGTAATTCCACCTCCTGAGCTTTTAATTAAATTGTGTTGTTTCTAAAGTAATGATACTGTTTAACAGTTCTACATACCCACCCCTCGCTGACTTGTGCCTTCTTCCAGTTGCTACAGCACTTGAAAGCTGTGATTATTTTGGTTTGATGTTGAATGTTGTGTGAGCCCAGCAAAGCTGGGCCTCTGCATAGTAAAACATATTAAGGTCATGCTGTTTTCTTGCACGTGGATACAAAAGATCAGTGACAGTCTGGGAAAAAAGTAATCACGGGTTGCTGAATGGTTTTAAAGTACATGTAAAGCAGAAATAAAAGCTGTCTCTTTGGGGTGAAATGAGGAATTGTATTAAATTGGTGGAGAATGAAATTGATGCAGTGATCTCTGGATGTATCTATTATAGCACAGCAGCCAGAAACAACCTCTCTACAGAAGAACTCGTCACCACCTTGGGCAGTGGCGTCAGCACACTGCCAAAACATGCAGTTCAAGTTATTCGTCACGTGTGGAACGAGCAGGGCAAAGCCATTGCCATGTCAGAAGATGCCGGAAATATGGCCACAGTGGGGCAGGTAACTAAAGAACAAAATGCAGCTGAGCTAATGATGAACATTTCTGAAATGTCAGGGTCTCACTGTGTGTGTTGTATTGTGTTGTCACGCAGGCAGAGGTAGATCGGCTGCTGAAAGCTTTCCTACCTGTTTGCACATTTACATGTTGCCAAATACCTACCCAGATAAAGCAGCAGATACAGTAAAGGTTGTCTACGTGCTGGACAGTTTTCTAATATTATTATTTGGATGATAAAGTCACATTTTGTACCTTTTTAAAAATTCATGTTTTGTAGTACTCTTGGGGAGGATGAGCAGCAGTCAGTCTGGCAGACTGTAGTATTGGCTCATTATGTCAATATGTGTTAAGTATAAATTGTTCTTTAAAGTTGTTAACACCAGCACTTGACTGCTTATTCTTTGTTTCCCTGAAATTTAAACATTATTTTTAAGGCTACTTTCTGTCAATTGCCGGTGTTCCCTTTCTGCTTGAAAAAATAGCAATCTGTTTACATTTGAAGATTTTTTTTTTCTGACAGTAGTTAAAAGAGTATGGGATTAGGAAAGGAGAATCTGAGGCTTGATATAAACTTCTAAAGGCCCTTCTTCACAAAAGGCTGAAAATTATAACTTACTTGTCTGAAATGTATCTCTTATGTGCTTTGATTTATCTAAAATGCAGTTACGAAATGCCATAATTTTTCTGTTACTGCTCTTATAAATTATTTGTTTTAGACTTAGAAACTTCTAAAAAAGAAAACATGACAAAAAACCCCATGCATGATATATAAGCTGGGTGAACTCTGCCTTAAGCTTCTCTTACTAGAATTTTAAGAAGAGTGTACTTGACTGTTGATTGTACTTGAATAAGGAAAACAGATAAAATAAAATAACTTATTAAATTACTTATTTATTCACCATTAAAGGGAGGGGAAGATGATGTGTATTCACAATAATTACCTGAATGTTTGTTTTCCATTTGGGTAAGATCTCTAGGTGTCCTGTATTGTCTGTGAACTATCCCTCCAAGTGAATAGCAACGGAGGGGTAGATCTCTCTTTGACACTATTTCCAATGATTTTCATCTTTGTAGTTTGTAGATATGAAGTGGAAACTGGGAGTGGCGATGAGCTCTGACACCTGCAGGTCTCTGAAGTACCCATATGTCACAGTGACACTAACAGTGGCAGACCCATCAGGACAAATAACAGACAAATCTTTTGAAATGACAATCCCACAGTTCAAGGTCTGTAGTGAGTGTTACTTGAATGTTCAGTCTCCTAAAAACAACAGTGCCATTGTTGTGAGGGTCAGCTGTATACCCTCATGCATATGTTTGTGCTGCCTTTTTACATGTACAATCATGCAAACATGAAGCGTTGGTTTTCTATTTAAAACACAGAAGCTAAACACTTACTTCATAGTATTTAGTTCTACATCACTTAGCTGAAAATGTTAATTTAACAGTAATTGATAATTTCTCTTACAAATAAACTAACAACCAAAGACAAAATCTTTCAGAGCTTGCCAGCTGTCATTCTGCCATATTAAAAATTCATAGAATGTTTTTGATGTACAGAACTGTTCTCCAGCCTCAAAATCTAAAACTTGGCTTTAGCCTAACAATCAGTAATGATTAGGAATGGAGATCAGTCTGCTTTATCACCACTGACTCTTAATTGCTGTATCTCCATCTATTAATTGATATAATTTTAATTTTGCATAAAGATGGCCCTTGTATTGTTGTTTCTGTTTAAAGGGTCAGTACATCACCTAGAATATCATACAAACTTAAATAGATCCTTGGAATTGATTGGAAGAAATTTGAGAAGGATATTCTGAATCATTGGGTGTTGTGAAATGTATTTATTCTGGTTGAAGCCTGTTTAATAAGTTGTTTTTCAGCTACTTGAGGAAATGAATGCTACATTTAAAAAGTCTGGATTATTTCAGCTGGGAGTAGAAACATTCGTGTGAGAAAGGGTTTTTTTATTTTATTTCTGGCACGAGAGATACTTCTTAATTTTCTTTTGTAGCATCTTTTCCTATTAATAGGCAAGCCCATGCCATTGAGGCATCACATTTGTAGATTTCACAGTTAGTGTGTTCAAATGCAAACCGGGCACAGAACAAAAAGCAGAAACTTTCAGTTCAAGCTGTACATTAGAAGTGAGAAATGTGGACAGTTTTTTTTGTCTAACATGCTAGTTTGAACTGCAGTTCGAGCTTTTCTTCAAGCAACTGAATTTGTCTCAATTCTTGCTTTTCAGAACTTCTTCAGACAGTTCAAGGAAATGGCATCTGTTCTTGAAACAGTTTGAAGGGAACTTTTATTTCCAGTGACATGTTGGAGGAAGATCGAGTGAACTTTCCATTCTGCACAGGGAGTAAAGTGCCATTGTTCAGCAAGGTATGTATCCTTGTCTTCCTGACAGCAATTGGTCAGCATCACCCTTGCATTGCTGTGAAGATTTCTTCGCTTTTGATTACTTGAAGTCAACTCTGCAGTGTTTGTGAAAACGTGTCCAGCTGTGCTTATCCTGGTAGACAAAAGATCAGGATGTGTATGGAGAAGCATCTCTGTTGACTTCCTAGTACCCATGAGTAAGAAACTACACACTGAACTCAGAAAGACACCTAAAAATGTTGACTGGGAAGATACTGGGAGAAGTGTAAATCCCATGTTAATATTTTTGTCTGTAAAATTAGGATGGGCTTGGACTCAACAGTAGTATTACATATAAGGAGAATATGAAGTGATGTATAACAAGCATACACCTACTCTTGAAAAATAGCATTGTCAGGTAATTGATTGCAGCTATTTGCAGATCTGGCTTCCAGTCTTTTAATAACTGGAGAATGTACTTGTCCTAACAGCTTGTTTTTTTCAAATATTTATTTCCCACCACCTAGGCTTATAAAGACTGAATTAATGCATTAAGTTTTTCCAGAAACCCAAAATTCTCTCAAATGAAGCCCAGAGGCTAATTTTACATAAAGGTAGAAAGGCAAATTAATTCAAAAGTATTTTAATGGGTTTCTGCCTTTTCCTTTCATCCATTGTTAATCTGTAGCATTCTGCTTGATGTTTTGGTCAGCAGTCTTCTTTCTAATTAAATTAAAATATTGATGTAGTTACCTCACTTCAACCTCTGAACTAGAAAAGTCAAGAGGAAAATTGAAAATTCAGGCTGGAGAGGTAACCAAGTGCATCAGAGAAAGGACCACACTGAAAGTTTTCTCTGTGTGTTGCATTGTAACAGGCAGCCACTGGACTGTGTTCTGCATGCTTGCCCTAAGAAGGTGGCCTAACCAACAAAATTTTGGTTTTGATATTGAAGAATGGGGGCATTTCTGAAGGGGAGTGATAAATCCAATGAGCTTGCATGCTCTGCTCTTAATTTTTTTCCTTGAATTTTCCATGAAACAAAACACACTGCAAATATTGTGAGATGTAATAAAAGCAATACTGTGACATCTCCAGATGTGCTGGTGGTGTATTAGAACACGTAAATCTGAAGAGAGGTAATTCACACTGATAAGCAGATTGAAGTTTTTGTTTCAACTTTAGGCTGGGAGAGGCTGAGTACCAGCTTTGCTGGGACAGATGCTCAAATGATTTCAGGCCCACTTAAAATGTAAACATCTGCTCTACCTTTCTAACTCAAATCTGTTTTTTAAATTAACATTTTTAAGAGCTGGTTGAAAGTCATTGATATGGGTTATGCCTGCCTTTTTGTGCTATGAAAATAAACTGCAGCACATTGTGTGTGCTGCATATGCTTTCAGGAATGCCCCTATTTCAGGCATTATGTGTGATGCATAAAAACAGTACTTGGAATTGATCAGAAGCCCAAATAAGTGAAACAATGTTGGCTTTGACAAAAGTTTTTGGCCATGACCATGGATCTGGATGATACTTTCTTTATGCTGGTTGAAGTCTGAGGTATTTGCTTTGTGGCTGGGGAAAGCAGATTGGTCTTTTCTGGGACCATCCTGGTGTAGTGTCACAAAATGGTCTTGGGAGCACACTTCCTGTTTGGCTCTTCCCTTGTCTGTCTGCCAGGGCTCAGGGCTGAACACGGAGCAAACAAATGTGTATGGAAAATGATGTAAGCAGCTGGTATTTTTTGTTGTTGTTTTTTAATTCACAGACGTTGGAGTGTAAGGCTGCTATAACTGAAAAACATTGCCATGCTTTGGCCTAGTGAATTAATTCTTTTACATCAGTGCAAGAGTTCCAGAAAAAAATTAGGTTTTCTTTTTTTTAGTAAAGCTGGAGCCTTACAAATAACTTTCTGTGTGTTCTGATGCACAAACATTCTTCATATAGCTGGAAATACTTGTGCCTTCATTGGAACTGCATGGAAAAGGAGATTTAATTAATCATGTCTTAACAATTCAGTAGATGTTGGAAGGTAATGAGGAAGCTCCCAGTTAGCATTTTTGCTTGCTCCATCAGCAAGAGGGGAAAGTTGTCAGCCTTTCTAAAGACTTTTATTTTGTCAAGTCAGATATTCTAGAAGTATTGATGAATTTTTTTTAAATGTCCCTGAACTCTAGCATGTTGTAATTCTAGCTGGAAAATGCTTGGACATGAATACTGTACCAATTTACTGTCTTGAGAATTTTCAGAGGAGTTATGATTTAAAGTTGGCTATGTATTCAAACTTTTGAAATGTGTCCTGATCCCTATCAGCAGGAATTCCTCTACTGACTAATGGAAGTATTAAGTATTTCATTAAAAGGAAACTAAAAAAAAAAAAACAAACCAGTTTTAAGGGTAGCAATACTAATATGTCCCAACAAGTTGGTGATTTGTTTGTCTATATGTGCAGAAACCAGATCTTTTCAGAGAATCAGGAGTCCTTGTGTGTTCTTACTTCTAATTGTTGATTAATAGAAATTGTATAACATGAATATTTTTGTAAGTCCACAGACAGTCATTAAACCTGTAGGTAATAAAGACAAAGCTGGTCTGTGTTTTGTTTTAAGCCTACTGCATGGAAGTCTGTCTTGTAAATACTACAATAAGTAAAGTTCAGGATTAGACAATGACTAAATTTCTTTCCTTATTAAATTAGGATGAAATTCAGACATATGCAGTCTTTCTCTGTGACGGGGTACCAAGGAGCTAATGGGCAACTGCAGGCTGCAAGGACTCTTTGTATCAATTACTTAAAGCTAGACAAAATGTTTATTGAATCAGGAAAAGACAGAGGACACATGAGATTAATGGAATTTTGCAGGAAATTACATTCAAGTGATTTTCTTTCTTTAACTGTAGTTAGGAGACAAGTAAACGTTTTATTTTTTTCAACATTTGCCTAGAACAGAGCAGGAGGAAGGAAGAGGCGGTAGGGTCTTGCACAGTCAGCGAATTCAGGGGAGGGAATAATGAAGGAATGTCCTAGCCATGACTGTTGTCTTCATTAGATGACTTTTTTTTTTTTCCCCCATAAATTTCAGACACACGAGCTCACTTGCAAAAAGCTATTTTGTAGAAAGCTCCACAGAAGGACTGCACAAATGGCTGGAGTATGTATCTGTGCACTAGCGTTTTATATATTTAGCTTCTGCACACTTTGGCCACCTAAAAGCGTATTTCTTGTTTCTGCTTCCATAAAACTGTACTGCCTTTCTTTAACCACATCTTGAAGGTATGTGACCTTCTTGTTCTTTGTGAGCCCACTCCCTTTATTTTTTACCTTCCCCTTTTTAAGCCTTTGTGCTCAGTTTGAACACTTGAAGACACATTGCCTTGGATGAATTGAAAACAAAGGTAGAGAGGTGATAAATTGAGGGAAGAATGTTTCTTGTTCCTGTTTGCCCTATTTGAATGTTGATTACCCTCTTGGCTGTAGGTATAATGAGAGGGTAATTTCCACTCCTTTGCAGAGGCATGCAGGGTGGTTCTGTTAAGACCTTGCGGGTACCAGAATAACACAAAAATGTCTTGAGTCATTTGATCTACTTGCAGAGAAAAAAAAAGCCGTATCTCTGAAGAACCTCTACTAGTGGCAGGGGGCGGGAAACACTTAAAAGTGAGCAGCCTCTATCCTGTCCAAGATTCTGTGGTTGATCATGGTAGAGGTCCTTTCCCACACAGATTTTTAGTACAGTTACATACCCATTGATTGGGCTGATAACTTGCCAGGCATTTGCTTCATTAGGAAGCTGGCTCGTTGCATGTCAGTACCTGACCTGAGTGCCTTGACCTCAGCGTGCACAGTATGCTGTTGCAGAGCTTCCTTCCTAAGGCTCAGCCAGCTCATGACTGGATTTGCTTGTCACCGTGAAATTTTGGCCAAATACTTCCTTTACTTTTGCTTTTATCGTGCGGCAGTGTCCACACTCACCCATACAGATCTGCTCTTGGCCCTTAAGGGTATGAGGTGCTGTGGTTTAACCCGACTTGACAACCAAGCCCCACACAGCTGCTTGCTCAGTCCCCCTTCTGTGGGAAAACGGGGAATTGGAAGGGTAAAAGTGAGACAACTCATGGGTTGAGATAGAGTTCAATAGGTAAAGCAGAAGGGGCACAGGCAAGCAAGGCAAACCAAGGAATTCATTCCCCATTTGCCAAGGACAGGCAGGTGTTCAGCAATCCCCAAGCTGGGCCTCATCCTGTGTAATGGTTACTTGGGAAGATACACACCATCACTCCAACTGTTCCCCCCCTTCCTCCCCCCCCGTTATATACTGAGCATGCTGTCATGTGGTGTTGGAGGTCCCTTGGCTCGGTTGGGACCAGCTGTCCCAACGGTCCCCTCCTAACTACTCATGCACCCCCAGCCCCCTCACTG
>WAAE01007004.1:0-53240 GCA_013400495.1 Nicator chloris
ACATACATACATACATAAAATAATTTCATGTGACTATTTTTCAAAGGGAAATAGTTCTATAATTTTTATTTATTTATTATGCTGTGTTTTGGTGTGAATTTTTCCTTTGTTTACAGTGTGATGTTTATTTAAGAAATTACTGTTTTCAGACTTGGAACTTTCAATGCCAGGAGTGGGAGTTTTGAATACAGAATCAATGGGCAAACTTCTGAAATAATAGATGCACTAGCAGCATGCATAATTTTTGCATCTGGATTCTATCTGGATGTACACGTATGATTTTCCCCAATGGGGTGATGTTGTGGTGAATTTCTGATTTTCTCCCTCTCTGTCTTCTTGGCACTTTGTCTCTAAGTTCTGTACTAAATAGCTGTGCCTGTAACGTCTCCTATCCATAAGAGTTAGGACTGAATCTGATAGCACCTGCCTTTTTTCCTCTTTTTTCTTTTTACTTCCCCTCCATGAAGATCTCCTGCAATTACTGAACTTCACAGTCCCTGCACAGTGTGGATCTTGAGGTGTGGTCTGAATTCTTGTCCATGTACCTGAGGAAAAGCTTGATAGGACTTCAGCAGTAATGAGAAACGTAACCATTTTCTGCAGAGAGAATCAGTAGTGTCAGTATTAGGTCAGTTTTAACCAACAAGCCTTTTACTGTGTGTGACCAAACACTGGAACAGTTTGCCAGAGCAGCTGCAGATTCTCCATCCTAGCAGATGCTTGAAACACAATTTGCCCTGGGTACCTGCTCTGATTGCCTTTCTTTGAGCAGAGGGATTGGCCAAGGTGATCACCAGAGGTCCCTTTTAAACATCAACTGTTCTGTGGTTTTGTGAGAATGTCTCCTCTTTACCTCTATGTTCCTGATCTTTGTGTAAAAACATGAACAGCTTTTGTACGGAGATCAAGAGTAATGTCATTTAAGCATGCAGAAGACGCTGAAAGAAGCAAAATCCAGTGTTTTGAGATTAATATTTAATGCAAATTTATCACTTGTATTTTCTGATTTGACCAGTCAATGATCTTGGAAAAGTCCCCTAACTCTCTTGGACCTCAGTTTTCCCATGTAAAATATTAATCTTTAATACATTGTAATGAGGTTTTCTCTATTAACTTTGACATGTCTAATGACAGTGTGCAAATCAAAATTGCTAAGATATATTTCATACGTATGTGCAATAGGTCCTCTTCAGGTTAGGAACAGAATGTTGCATTAAACAACTTCTTTTCCCACTGCTGTAACCTGTTAAAGAATGGCTGAGGGTGGTGACTTACCCTGCTCTGTAGAACTATACCTCAGAATAACTCGTTGAGTCAAATCCTTGGTTTATGTAAATAGATGCTGTTCCCCAACTGCCCTGGACAGAGATTGCATCCTTGCATTTGCATTTGTCATGCTGCCTTTCTTCTCCATCAATTTTGGTGAGATTTCTGTATGAAACCAGTCTGCTGATTTTTAAATTTACTAATCTAGCACTATGTCCTACTTTTTTGCTGATGGCTATGTTTAATTGCCCAGTTAGAGCTGCCAAATATTTTTCAATTTAAATCCATAAAAATACCCCTGCCTGTAATAATTTGGGGCGTATGTTTGTGTGGATAACATTCAAAAATAAATGAATGAAGTGCAGTGAAGAGAGCCATAGTAATGTTGGGTCATGTGGAGAACAGACAGGGAGAAATTCTCCATTTTCTCTTCCCTCCTTCATTTCTATTTGAGTGTTCTTTTAATTAGTCTCCTTGTCTTTCCCTGCTGGGAATTATATGCTCCTTTGCAAGACAAGTGCAGAACCTTTCCATCCCTTAGTGTTCAGTTCTAATTCAAACCAAAAGGGAGGATGCAAGAGACTGTCTAAGCAGTTGGAGAGCCAGATGGGAGGGATGAAAACAGCTCACTGAGCTGGTAGCGACAGTTCTTTGCTTCTATCCCAAAAGCTTGGTATTTGGGTCCTGGCAGCCAGGCTTGGGAAAGTGCTGTGAGGGTGGAAAGATACTTGTCACACCTCTGTGTAGGAGCTCGCCTTCAAAGCCATGTTGCCATGTAAAAGTTCTGCAGGGTTTTTCCAAATATATACCATTTAATAGTAACCCACTTCACGGCAGACCAGGAGGAACTCCAGCCACTTGTTGTGTGAGGTAAAAGACACTCAGTGCTGCTGTTCGTCATTACCTCAGCACAGTTCACATAACAATGGGACTGATGTTTCTGGTGTGTAGTTATAAGTTGAGCTCTTAGCAGATGCTCCCTGAGAAGTAATCTGTGCCATAGCCAGCAGCTATCACCAGCCCCAGCCCTTCCTCTGCGTGCCTCAAGAGCTTTCCATTTGTTCTTGACTCCTTACCCTCCAGTTCCTTTTTGCCCTTCCTACAATCCAAAGCCTAGGTGCACTTGCTGCACAAGTGATGTTATTTTGACCAATCTGGGTTCTGAAGGAAAGGGCCTGAGAAGGCAAATGCTTGATGCAGTTTTAGGGATGAAGTTGCACTGATGTGGAAAACCATGTGCACGCTCTGTGGATCAATACCTAGCCATCTTTCTTTTCCACCAGAAAAGGTGGTTCACCCCCCAATACAGTGTTTCTAGTTTTTTGTTTGTTTTTTTTGTTTTGTTTTCATGATATGGCACCTCAGAAATGTTATCTGCATGAGTTGGAATCAGTTACATGCTATTGTCACCTGATTTTCCTATTACAGTAGAAAATTAATTTATTTTTTCCTTTCTTCTAAGTGGGATCTTCAAAACGAGAAGGTGTTCCAGCACATGTCAATCTGTCTGCATCATCAATGCTGATGATTGCAATGCAGTACACATCAAACCCAGGTATGTGTAAACGTGCAACATAGTATCATTTGTTCTGAAACTGTCACTCAGGAGGGATTGTCAAATGCAGTTGGAAAATTTTCATTATGAAAAAAACTGTTGTTATCCAGCACAGGATGAAAAATGATTTAGTCAAAAACTGAGATTTCCGAACATCATGCTGGAAATAATCATTATGTAGGTAAGAGATCTCTTTGTGATGAAGAAATAGGATTTGGCCCAGGATTGGAGACTTTGATCTCCTCGTGTTTGACATCAGAATATAGTGTTGATATGTATAATGTCAGTGTCGGAGAGAAATACCACTTACCTTGACTACAGAAATTCCTAGTAACTGTCTTATACTATGATTTAAATATCACTGAATTCACAATTGGTACTATCTTTCTAAAGAAGACAGGTAATGCTGTCTGCAGACTTAATGGAACTATAATGAAGTTAAATGTAATTATGATTATCTAAACAAAAATGATACAGTCCCTGTGAAACCATTGGGATCACATAACCAAATTGAAACCATATTTAACCCCAGTGAGCAGTTACATTGCATGATCATCAGCTATCAACTACCTCCTGTCTTATGTGGATGGGTAGATGGTGTGTGTGTGGAGGAACCCCACACTGCATTGTGTGAGGAGTGTCACATCATCCTAACGTGCTTCACACAGGTAAATAAAAGCAGAACACCATTTTCAAAAGCTGATTGCAGGTGGCAGTTTTTTTCATTAAGTGTTCTATCTTTGTTTTTTGTGATTTCTGTGTTCAAACCATCAGAAAAACATTGCCCTGTGGTTTTTGGGAAGTCAGACATGTAAAGTAGTTCACTTGGCTCTCATGTTTGTTCGATACAGAGTGGCTCCTATAGCCTTTGGTATATGTGGGAACAATATATTGTTACATGTGACTTCATTGTTGCCTCAAGATGAATGACAAGATATCCATTTACACTGTGACTGAGGGACAAAGTTTTAGTGAATCAAAAGGTATTTTTCAACTAGTTGTGTTTGAAAAAGATTTCCATTGCTGTGCAAAAAGCTGTACCCTCATGGTAATCATCTTCTTGCATTTCTTGACAGAAAGAAGTTACTAATATTCACTTTCTTATATTTTGTGATAACTCTCGGTGCACTGATTCTTTAGCAAGCCCTTTAAAATAAAAAATATTTGGATGAGGCATAGTTTTGGATGGACAAAGCAAAGCCAATTAACTGATTACATCACTTTTGTAACCTGAGTTTCCATGTTCATATTAAGTCTGTACTGTCTTTTCTCTCTCAGTGTATCACTGTCAATTATTGGAATGCCTCATGAAATATAAGCAAGAAGTATGGAAAGTAAGTTTATGATCATATATACTTTGTGGAAATGACTGTGCTTGGGTAGTAATAGAAACCAGATGGCTTGAAAATTGAACTGACTGTATGCCAAGAAGTTGTAAATGATCTTTATATCCAATCCTCCCTCTGGGTAGTGGAGAAAAAGGTCTCTCTAATTTTTAGTTTACAGAGGCAATTCCATATTTTATAGAACAGAGCTCTCTTTCCTAAGGACTGTGTGGTTGTGGCTCCAGTGAGCAGAAATTTTAATAACAAGCAGGCTTCTCTGTTCATGTGGGACTGAACTTTTAGGAGAACTATTTGTAGTGTTGTCTGAATCTGCTCTGAATCTGGTATTTATCTGTATTTCACCATGGCTAGATAGAGAATTCATCTTGCTCTGTTAGTGCACTGTGGGGTGGGTGGTTGCTATTGCATGCTCTGATCAAACTCAGAAGCATTGAAGTTGGTCATCTAATCTGTCTCTAAGAGCAAATACAAAGAAAGTTTCTTAGGGCATGAAATGTATTAATTTTGTGTGTTCAGTTGTCTTTGAACAGAAGTACAATATATTGAATTGCAGTTTGTTACTTTGCAAAAATAAACATTTTGTACATGTCTTTCCATAGGATTTGCTATATGTAATAGCCTATGGACCATCTCAAGTTAAACCTCCAGCAGTACAAATGTTATTTCACTATTGGCCCAATTTGAAGCCCCCTGGGGCTATCAGTGAGTACAGAGGACTGCAGTACACAGGTCAGTACAGCTGGTTTTGTATAGGCCAAAATAAATAAATGATGTGAAGTGTTAAAGTTGCATTTTTACCGTTCTATGATGCCTTTTGACTTTTTTTGTTTGATAAATTGTAGTTTCATAACAATATGCAATATCCATTTATCTGCATTTTCAAAAGATGTTACGAAAAATAAAAACTCAGATCATGAATAGTAAATATGTTGTCTTACTCACAATATTAAAAAAACCTGAACAGGAGAAGAAATAAATATCGTGTTTGTAACAAATAGTCTGTGAAACTGCTGCCTGGGCCTCCCAACAGTTCTGGTTTATGTTCCTTTCAATTATTGCTTTGGTTGCTTTTGTTGTGCCAGCTGCTAAAACTGCTGCTGTGGCTAAGACTTCTTATCTGGCTGTTGCTGTCAAAAAAAGTCAGGTGATGTCAAGTGCAGTTAGTATAATGGATAAATTCTCAAGGTTGATTACAGGGTGAAAATGGGGCACAAAGTCAGGAATGCAGCTGGAGTATGTGGATGGTATAGTCCTCTGTCTGCCAGACTCCCCAGAGATACTGATGGGACAGTGCCGCTACAGGGGCAACTGTCCAGCAACAACTCATGACTTGCTTTTCCTGCTTGTCTGTCTCAACCTGTTTCAAATAATCTCTGTCAGATGGCATATGTTTTGTTCACTTTTAAAATTTCTGGACCAGAATGTGACGTTTTAAATTACAAAAATGAAGGATTAGAAGAAACCTTAGAAGACCCCTAGACCAACTCAAGTGCAGCCTGAAGGTTCCCAGTAGAAGTTTGTCTGATGTCTTCTTAAGCCTTCTATTGAATTTCTTGACTATTTTTCATGTACTGCTCTGCATCACTTCTTCTATGCAAGCAGGTCTGTAAACTAATCATGGTAATATTCGTTTTGAACTGTTACTAGCACTGGATAGACTGGGTTTTTTTTCCTTATATGTAAGTTTTTTGCTAATATATCCAGAATGAGATGAGTATTATCTGCAGTTGCATGGCATTTTGACTGGGGAGCATTCCTTGAAGAATCCAAGTGATGCCATTTGAGCATTCCTTTGGTGTTTACTTACTGTCATTACACAGCTAAGGCTCCTTCTGTCACTGGACTAGTTTTCCTTTGTCATAGCTGTGTTTTCATTTTGCCTGGGAATGTAACTGAATTTACTCAGCTACTCCTACCATCTTGCTCCTGGAGTGGAAGGATAGTTAATTATTTCAAGATGCTGGTGTGATCAAGGAGAGTCTGCAACAGGAATGCCTATGTCTTACTTTTTCCATTTTCTCACTGAATCCATGGTTCATTTAATTACATTGCAAATAAGTCAGGAGGCCTGTATGTTCAAGGTTGTTTGTTGTAATTATTAAGAACTATTGTAATTATTCCTGAGGAATGGCTATTTGTCTCGTACTCATATTTGTATAATACTTAGTACAAGAGGATCTTGTTCTCAATTGAGACCGCTAAAGACAAAGAATATAAATATCTCTCCTTTATTAATCAGCCATGTTTTGGTTTTGCAGCCTGGAATCCTATTCATTGCCAGCACATTGAATGCCATAACGCGATTAACAAACCGGCTGTGAAGGTACTGCTGTTACCTAAGGGGCCAAACCCAGCTGTCTGGGGCAGGGAAGGTTGTACTTCAACTCCAGCCATGTGCTGTGGTGGTGTGGAGGTGACAAAAAGCAGGTGCTATGGCAGCAGCAAAGCCTGTTGAGACCAAGGGGACCACACCTTTGTGAATATGTTCTTCGGCTGCCTAAAGCAAGATGAGGTTTTTCCTGCAACTACTGCAGGAAATCTTGGAATTAAACATGGCAATGGTTATAGAGCACTTTATAAAATTCTAAGCTGGGTCTTGGCTAATCCATGTAAATGTTTTCCTGAACCCATATATGTGTGTAAAAGTGTGTACAAATATTTCTGTATACAGGAAACATTATTTTGGTTACGTAGGTGCGTGTTCACCTTGGTATTTTGATTGAACTCAAACAATGCACCTACTCTGGTTATGATCCCTTGCTTAGAATGTGTCCTAAAACAAATAGCAATAAAACTTTTCTTAGCTTTTCTGCAGCCCTAAAATTGCATCTTTGCTGTTTACATGTGTAGTAAAAATGCAAAAGGTTTGACCAGGCTCAGAGAACAATTTGGTAGCAGAGGCAAGAACAGCAACCCAAGTCCAGAGCATACTACAATTAGCTGTACAGATTAATTAATTTGTAGCTAGTTAAATATGTAGGTACAACCAATTTTCCTGACATCAATTTGTATACTAATATGATTTCTTCAGTCAAAAAGCTCTTCAGTGAGCCCTTTCCAGAGGCTGTGATATGACATGATGATGGCGCTTATCTCAAAAGTCCTGCGAGTGACCACCTTCTTGCCCACTCCAATTATTCTGAATGATCCCTCTCTCACAGCAAAAATCCTGAAAGGTGTTCCTTCATGTTGTAGTGCTCACTAGATTCAGGCTAATAACAAAATAGAGCAAAATATTTAAAAAGTACAGTTTCAAGCTTTTCAGATTAAATACCTGAATATTTTTGAGTGATCTGTTAGCCTGATTTTGACAGAACCAGTTTTGATCAGTCATCATTCAGAAAAATGCAGCCTGTTTTGTCCTGAATAGAGGATTTGGTTAACAAAGATAAGAAACATTCAGAGAGGTACTTGTCTTTGTAAATAAAGTCTTGCACTCAAATGGAGTAAGAAACCTTTTGATCAGAGTGGTTAAGATATAGTGTATGCATACTACTGTTGAGTGTTTCCTTAGTAGTGCACATCATTTGAACAAATGTGTATGGAACTGGCTGTTAACTGTTACTGTTTTCTGTAATTGACTTATGTGAAAGGATAAAAACTAATGCAAGTCTGGACCTGTGTTGCCAAGGGAACTGTGAGTCTTTGTTCTGTCACTGCAGTTGTGCTCTATACTTAAAAACTGTGGTGACTGAAAATCAGATTTTGCTGGAAGAGGCGTTTTTGAGAGAGAAAAATCTAGACCTTTCCATTACCTTGTCCTAAACAATGGATCATCTATCTCTTTGGGGAAAAAAAAGTAGCAGTGTGTAGTGAATATGTGATGTGAGTGCATAACAAAACATACTTGTCTTTCAGAAAGTGATAATATTGGCACTGAAATATGTCCTATTTTTTTCACAGGCTCTCACATCCCTATCTTTGTTAGAAATAGTCTGAGATCTTGTACGCCACATGCTGAGTATTTTCTTTCAGAATACTAAATTAACACATATCAGAGCTGTGTTATATTTTATGTCCTAGCATTAACATGTTGAATTTTTTCAGCAAGCTTCAATGAAGAGAGATGTTAATCCTTTTCCTTCTCCATGTTTCAGATGTGCATTGACCCATCCCTGTCTGTGGCTTTGGGTGATAAGCCACCTCCCCTATATCTTTGTGAAGAATGCAGCCAAAGAATTGCAGGGTAGGTAAACCAAGAGCTGGAAAATGATTAATATTTTAATATTAATTATTAATAGTCAGACTCCAGAGTTCAGAACTTTGGAGTTTTGCTTTTTTGCAGTATGATTAGCATATAATTCATATGGGTAAACCTGTTGAAATAAATGGAGCACACTGCCACTCAATATGAATAAGGATTACAGATACTTATCCCACATGATCAGCATTTGCAGCTACTCTAAACAGAGCTTTTAATTTGAGATCTCTGAAAGAACAGATACTGTGGGATGCATTGATTATGATAGGGAAGCCTCATTAATGAACCAGGTTATGCTTACGAAACACTTGTTGTCCTCATCCAGTAGTTGTCGTGTAAAACAGAACATTACACTGAAAGTTCTTTTACAGAGCTTTCACTAATGTTTTGTAACATGTATTTTAGATTAGTCTCTAAGATGTACCATAAAGCAGCAGAGATCAAAGAAATTGATCCAGGATTGGCCAGTACTTGGAAGGAATATGCCCTGAGATAAAATAACCGCACTTTGTTTTCATTTTTGGTTGTCTTTTTTTACCTTTAAATTGCTACTTTGGTTTGCATTAGTACACAAAATCTACTAATACTTACAGTCAGTGCCAGTCGTTACTTCAAATGGACAAGGTTACAGGTAGTTCAGAACCTAAAGGAGTGTTTTTCTCCTCAGTGTCAGACAACTTTAACTCATACTGGCTGTGGGAAAAGCAATTACATCTCACCTTAGGTTTTTAAGTCATCATTGAGTTAAAGCTGCAGGAAAAAAGTAATTGAATTTGGTAGAAGCATTGCTTCTAAGGACACTTACAGAAAACAATACTGGTACTTTGGTTTCTTTTCTACATTCATCTGTTATTCTTCACTATGATTTCTTAGGTGTCAGACTTTCAGAGCACACTCTTTTTTAATTTGATAAATTTAGGTCTCAAAAGTAATTTTTGAAAGCCTTGAACATGGTGACCAACATCATCAAAGTGGTAATTTACAGTAAGACAGCGCAACAAAGAGATGTGATATAAACCAGTCTGCAATTTATAAAACTACATTTAAAAAAGCAGCTTCAGAATAATAACGTTTCTACCACATTGATTTATCTAAATTTCCTCTGTGCAAAAATAAATCTGTGTATACATACATACATATATATATATGTATAAAGAAAGCTAATTATATAAACATTTTATAGGGATCACAGTGAATGGTTGATTGATGTTCTTCTGCCACAAGGTAAGAGATATTTTAAGGGTAGGTGCAAACGAATCATAATTGTACAAAGCTACGCTGATATTTCTCCATACTGTATTACTTGAACTGCTGCATTCTGTTCAAAAATGTTGGTTTTATTTTAACCTAGTTTATACTTCATGCTGCTTAATGTCTTTAAAGTATGACGAAGAATTGACTAATCCTCTATCTGAAATACTATGCAACTCCTTATGTCTGAGGAAACAGAGACGATTGAACAGATTTTCAAAACTTGAAGCATTCACAATTGGAGCCAAGTTTTAAAAAAGTATTTGTGTCCCACAGCACTGTTCAAAAAATGAGGCTAATTCTTCCAGTAACCTGGGTCTGATTCAAAAGCTCTAAAAGCTGCTGAAAATCTGTAACACGAGACTGCAAAGGATATCAGAAAAGGACATAAAATATTTTTCCATGATCCAGTCATTGATCCAATATTTGTCCTTTGGCCAATGAGAAAACCTGATATTTTGTTATCTACTAGGAATGCAGACAAAGCTGGTTGACAGACTAATCAGCATATTGTCTAAAAGAATCCTTCCAGGGATAGAATGAAGACACTGCCTCTCTCTTTGCTTTGCAAACTGAAAATTCTTAAGCGGTTGAGATTGTTTTGCTGTCTGCTTTTAGTTGAAATGTTATCCAGATTAAGAATGTTTTATTTACTTAAGGGAAGCACTTCTTTTCAATCAGCCACTTAGACTTACTGAATCCCATGTTGCCAGGGCAACAGATCAAATAGCTACTGCTTACAGGTTGAATCAGCAAACATTTCACTCTGAAATTAGGGACCACAGACATAGTGGCTGCTTCTGCATTGTTCATCCATATTCACTACTCTTTTATGCCAAGAGCTTTCACAAGCAGTGTAGGCCCACCTGAAACACCTCTCCTACAGCATGCCACAGTTGTGTGTACAAAGTGTGCTTTTACAAGTCTGTCTGTGAGGCAGAAGCATAAGCAGATGGTGGATGGGTTGCAGAGCACACCATACTTAATGCAGCAAGGCTGTTACTGCATTTCAAGGCTGTTACTGCCTTAGGCCTAAGTGTACAGTGTCCTAACTTATGCAGGCTTAGGGTTTTCAGTAGTATCTGGAAACACAAGTTTAGCCCAGAGACTTCCTTGCAGGATGTCCATTTTCCCATGGCTGCCATAGTAAACCAGAGAGACCATCACTTTGTGTTCATGCTTTGTATGCCTTCCCCTTACAGCTGAAATTTCTGCTATATGTCAGAAGAAGGTAAGATTCAGCCTTTGTGTGATGGGGCATGATTTGATGTTGTGTGTAACGTCATTCCATTACTGTGTAGTGCATTCTTCTTTGTACCATTCCAAAATTTCACAATTTATCCATGGGTGCATTTCTTGGTGGATGGAAATGATTCAGCAGCAGCAGGTTTCTTTTTGTTAAAACTGACAATGTTGATTTGAGTTGTAGGTTTTCGTTTAAGTGGCAATTAGTAAAGCAATCCAATTATGCAGTTGAGCTCTGTTGTATTCTATAACTCTGCTTATAAAGAGGATAGAACAAGAGATGAATTTTAAATCTGTTTATATATCTTCTCATCTCCTTGAAGTCCGGGATTAATCCTAAACTGAGCAAAAATCATACTATACAATGTGTAATTTTAAAAATACATGGACTGAAAATCTTCAGTGCTTGCCTAAAAAGGTTGCTGACAAAAAGAATCTGCTTGCAGTACATACCAGCTAATGTGTCTTAATAAGACTTTAATAGCAAGGAATACAGTGTATAACCTACTCTAGTTCTCATGTGGTAAAGAAAGCTTTCCTGTTGGGCTGGATTGCTAGGTGGCAGAAATTTCAGGTGCTTATTTCAAAGGCTCGTACAGTTTCCTATGATAAGGCAGATCCTTACATAGCACAAACTGTGGCATGGTGGCACCGTTTTTTTGCACTCCTAAGGATCTACCTGTTTCTACATTTAAAAAGACCTTCTGAAGGTTTTAAGACAACTACTGTAAAATTTAGAGATTGCTCCAAGTGAGGAGGTTGAGGTTGATGACTTAAATGTCAGTTTGGAGTTTCAGAAGAGGAGCAACAGTGACATTTACGTACAGGCTCAGCATTTAGTCCTGAGCTTATCTTTCCGGAAGGTCGGTGCTGTTTGGCATCAGGAGGCTGCACACAGTCGTGCTTACGCAGAGTGATTTTGGAAATTGCCGGCACTTTGGTCACCTAGCGCTGACTCCCATCCCTGTTTCCGGTTCCATTTCCCGATGCCTGTGGCCTGATGAAGCCTGTTTGATTTTGCAGAACTGCAGCTCCCACGTCAGAAGAGCCGTCGTCACCTGCTTCTCGGCGGGCTGCTGCGGCCGCCACGGCAACAGGCCCGTGCGCTACTGCAGGCGGTGCCACTCCAACCACCACAGCAGCGAGGTGGGCGCGGCCGCGGAGACACACCTGTACCAGACCTCGCCCCCGCCCATCAACACCCGCGAGTGCGGGGCCGAGGAGCTCGTGTGCACGGTGGAGGCCGTGATCAGGTAATGCGGCAGCTTGGGAGCCGTCCATGCGTGGAGCGGGATCGGGCTTTCATGTAAATATTGCCTGCAGACCTTGTGCAGGTGGATTTTAGTTTCTCCAGGATAGCTTGAGAGCAGACACGGAGCTTCTGCTGCTTTAGCAGAAAATGGTTCAGGTGGGAGTGTTGTCCTGATGAGGAAGTCAGCCTGGAATCCTAGGATTGGATGTTATTTAGTTTCAGGAAATTGATGACATCATATGCCTTAACATCTAGTTACTTTGATTAGATACCTGTATCCACTTCAGGAAAGGTGCATTCACTGACCACTAACTTGTTTCATAGCTTGCTGAAAGAAGCAGAGTTTCATGCAGAGCAGAGGGAGCATGAACTCAACCGAAGGAGACAGATGGGCCTCTCCTCTTCCCATCACTCCCTGGACAACACAGACTTTGATAATAAAGATGATGACAAGCATGACCAGCGCCTCCTGAGCCAGTTTGGAATATGGTTCTTGGTAAGAAATTCTTGCTTTCTTCTCTCTTCTTGGTTGCCTCTTCTTTACTTTCTGAAGTCTGTTTCACCTCATTTTATATTTTTTTCCTCACTTCTTGGCTTTAGTTGGAGACTTACTCTGATTTGTAAGCAAAAATTTGTCCTGTCAAGCTGTCAGACTTGGAGATTTCATAACTAGTTTGGGTGGAGCTGCTGACTGCTTCTGAGTGTGCTACAAAGTGTTTAACAGAATTATTCACTCTGTTTTTTAATTGACTTTGCATTTGCCATCAGCTTCTGTTCACAAGTGCCCCCTGGTGAGTGCCATTATTTTAACTTTAAAAGGCAGTCCCCTAAAAATCTATTTTTCACCTTCCAGCTTTCAACATCACTTTCTGGAAGCAGAGCTTTCTCTCTTACCTCTGAATAGGCTGGAGGATTCTTAGTGGGATGCTGATCCTTCCTGCAGTCAGCTGGATCAAGTTGTCTCAGTGTTCTAGGGTGACTTTATGATGCTTGTATCCCCAGTTGTCTGTTCTGTTTATGCTGGGTATTAAGTTCTGCACCTTTAAGGCTGGTTCTGAGAGCCAAGGGAGGAAAGAAGAAGCGTGAGGTTTGTTTGCAGAAACTTCCCTTGCTCCCCCACATTCTGCTCCTGGTCTGTGCTGTCTGCAGCACGGACATGGGAGAGAGCTCTCCTTTGCTTTTAGTTGTTTTTAGCTAGCTGAGGCAGAGAAGTTCCCTGGACTATGGCTTTTCTTTTTCTTGGAACTGATCAGCCCTGCTGTGGACTGAAAACCCAGAAAAACACCAGGAGCTCACATGTGTGGCCCACTGGGGCCCAGGACGGCATTTTCCAGTGCAGGAGAGACTGATAAGAGACTGAGTGAGCTGAGCTACACCCCATGACAGAGACTTTCTGGATTTGCCATCTCTTCAGGACAGCGAGAGGTTTTACTGTGTAATATTATTCAATTTTTATGCTTGTGATTACTTTACTTGTTAAATAAACAGGGTTTTTTCCACTTTGCTCCAAGGAAATCTTTTCCCAAACCAGTTGGGGGAGGGGCTGCTTGAATCTCCTTTCTAGAGGGACCCCTTTGGAAGGTCTTCCCAAATTTGCCCCAAACTAGGACAGTCAGTCAGTGTACTCCATTCACCTGGTGTGGGTTGACAGAATGAAGCCCTGCTGGTTCTACCCCCACAGTAGCTATCAGAGATTGTTCCAAAAGAGCAGGACTGCTGCTGGTTAGTTCATGAATAGACCAGGCTGCAGCCTGGTAGATCCTCAGAAACTGCATTTTCTCCTTAAGGAGAATTCTCTTGCTCAGGCTCCTTCCAATTCCCCTTTCCTCTCAGGCTCTCTCTTCAGTCACCCAGTGACAGGTGGGCAAATAGCAGGACCCCTCATCCATTATCTAAACAGAGATAGGATCTCTGGATGGCAGGGTGGTAGGTGTGGAACTCCGTAGTGCCAAAAAAGCTGCTCTGCAGTTTCAAGGGACTACATGAATAAACTTTATATTCTGCTGACATCTTGTGGCTTTTGTTCTTTAACATTTTAGAATTAAAGACATCTATTATTTTTATTGTCCCATGTGCATCTATTCTGTATCAAATAATGGTTTATAAAGACTGAAGGTCTATATTTCCAGAACTAGAATTGAAGTACAAACAGAACAGGTTATGTTTCACTGTACATGCCTCATCCCTGACATTCAAAGTTTACCTTTCTGCAGCAGGGAGGAAATCTCTTGATCTCTTTGTAGTGGCTATTGACAGAGATGACCCCATAGGTTGTGAGAAACCTTGGGTTGCTGTTTTCCTTCATAAAATGACTATCTTTCATGCAGAAACTGGATAGGAGTCAAGAGTTCCCATTAAAAAGGCTGCCAGCTGATACTGCCTTTGAGTTAATGCTCAACTGAGCCAAACACAAGGAAGCAAACACCTTAACTTCAACCTGCAATGAAGTAGAAGACTGTACTTTGAATGGGCAAGAGAGTTGATAGCCACCACATCTCAAGAAAAATAATTTTTTTGAGAGGAAGAACATTTGTTAGATGGTTTCTGGTTCCTCTGGGAGGGGGAGCTGTCATTTCTTTCTCCAGATATGACATGACCATTTCTCTGTTGTTCACTTGCTGCAAGGCAGTGGTCACCAATTTCAGGTTGCCACGTGCTGAGAGTGCATCTTTCACTAGGAAATGACAATGAATAGCTGATAGGTGATTAAAGGAGCTTCTAAATTCTCCTGTCATCCATTCTTTGCATTCAGCAACCTAACTTGAAGCTTTGTCTCCTGTCCCAGAGGATACCAAGAGCTCAAACATCAGGTAATTAAGGGCTTAGCAGTGTCATGACCTGTGAACTGGGGTAGAAACTTAGTCTCATATTTGTGACAGCTTTACAGTCCAGGTGTCATTTTGGAGAGTTTGGAGAAGGAGAGAAGAATGTTAATCATTATGTGGGAATTTCTGAGGACTTAAAACTCATATTCATACCCCAAATGAGGACAGAAATTCAAGATTGGAATCTTTTAGCGAAGTAAAGATCACTAATTACATTAGGTAGGCATTTTCTTTCAGAATTTCTGGAGTTCTTGATTTGTCTTTTTATCTGGTACACGTGTGCGCATGTAAACCATATATTTTTCTAGGTATTACTATATCTTCTGAAATTAAAAGTAATTTTAAAGTTCAAACCAAAAAATTTGTCAAAGCACTCTATACTGATTTTTTTCAGTGTTGAAAGTAAACAAAAAAATTCAGTGCCTGGGATTTTTTCCCTTTTATTGTTATTTTCTGGTTATGAAATTTTTTGTCAATTATCCTGTACCGGCCTCTACTTAAAACTGATCATCTCATTTTTCTCCTATGTAATCTGCATCCTCATAACTCTGAGAATATGCAAAATATAGTGGGCAAAAAATTTTCCACCTTTAATTCTAGAAATGAAAGTTGGTTTGTGTTTCTCTCTTCCAGGTGAGCCTTTGCACTCCCAGTGAGAATACACCCACAGAGAGTTTAGCAAGGCTGGTTAGCATGGTGTTCCAGTGGTTTCACTCTACAGCTTACATGATGGATGATGAAGTTGGTAGCCTGGTTGAAAAGCTGAAGCCCCAGTTTGTTACGAAGTGGTTGAAGACTGTTTGTGATGTCCGGTTTGATGTCATGGTTATGTGCCTCCTTCCTAAGCCAATGGAGTTTGCCAGGGTAAGAATGGTTTATCTGAAGGCTCCCTTATTTGCTACAGAGATGAAAGTCATAAGGAAAATCACCTTTTCTTTCCCAGCTCTGACAAGATAAATCTCAGTGGTAGAGGGAGCAGTGGAGTTTGGGATTTTTTCCTCTTCATAGCATTTTTAGTTTTATTATATTAGAAAGTAGGCATTATTTACACTAATGTGGAGGCAGGCTGGAAGAATATTATAGGTATTGAAAGATACTGTACATTTTTGATATCTGCACATTTTCATTATGCTGCTGAAGTACCCAAAGTTGTCTTTGCTAAAAGGCATCATTTGCCTACTCCCAGATATAAGCCTGTCCTTTAGTGATGTTTCTTTGCTCCTTTCATACTTCATCTCTGCAGCTGTGAATTAAGGTTTATGAAACCACACAGTTGTAGCTGAAGGGAGCTCTGGGATTACTGATGCTAACTTCAGAGACCTAATTTGAGTGACTCAATCAAGATCCCAGTCTGACATGGTTTGCTTGTTGCTGATAGAGAGAGAGAGATTTACCTGGAAGGTTATCCAGGGTGCCTGAGTGCAACCATTGGTGCAACCTCTTCTAGAAAGAGTCATTCTTTCTGTCCATTAGTTATGAAGCAGAACTCACCACTTAGCCATGCTTTTGTAAGACTCTGTTTTTCTGAGCCTCTCATGTAAAATGTCCAGAGGACGTGTTAGACTTGTTTCCTAAAATTAAGTGGCTAGACTTGGAAGGGCCATAAAGACTTTGTGTGATGTGTTACATCATCAGATATCAACTGTACATCTGTGGATTTTCATGACATGATGTATGGGATTTGCTCTACGTGTGCAGACCAGCAGGGATGTGTGTTTTACTCTGAACCATTGCTGTAAGGTACACCTGGCTGTGGGAGGATTGAGGTCAGCTGAGGCAATTTGAGAGGTGGATGCATGCTTTGAATGTTAGAAACTGAACAAAAGAGACCATGGCTTTGAGGTTAAGGGGAAAAGGAAGAACTGACCCTCATGCTGTAATCTCTTACAGATTTTTTTTCTTGGCTCCAACCCCTCTTTTGAGTTTGGTTACCCCCTGCTGCAGTACGTAAGACTAGACGAAAAACTTGCCAGATTTGCAAGGCTTCACTAGAACATGAAGACAAATAGCCATGAAATTAGCTGTGATAAATGAAGGAAAAATAGTTTGCTGGCTGAGATTACCACTAATTGCTGCCAAAACAGTAGGCATCTCTAGAGCTATTAAGCAGGAACAGCGGATGTGAGCTGAGGTCAGTTAGAATAATTAATCTCTGTATGCCAATTACTTATGTACTTAGAAGCATATTTTTTGCTCCATCACTTAGAACCTTTCTTAAAAGAACCCTAAACAAACACCCATGAAAGAATACCTTGTACAGACCAAGTTTTTCAAAATAAAGACCCGTCACTGTAACAAGTTGCCCAGAGCAAAAAACTGATGGTGCAAGTTTGACCAAATAAATCTGTGCCTTTTTGAGAATTGTAAATCATACACTGAATCATGGCCTGGAAATGAGCAAACTTCATTTAAGTCTTGGACAATGCTTTTGTGTACTGTCAGTCAAATGAAAGAGGAAAAAACAATGCAGCTCCATGGCTGAATTCTAAAAAGGTATTAATGATCACCTCCAAAAATTTCCTGGCTGCAGCACACTGAGCAAATTAGTGATACTGAGCATGATACGGGGACTAGAAATGTTGTTCATCAGTATAATTCTTGGAAATACCCACAGGTTGGTGGATACTGGGACAAATCATGCAGTGCTGTAACCCAATTAAAAGAAGGGCTGAATCGAATCCTTTGCTTGATTCCATACAACGTGATAAACCAGTCGGTGTGGGAGTGTATCATGCCAGAATGGTTGGAAGCTATAAGGACAGAAGTGCCTGATAACCAACTGAAAGAATTTCGGGAAGTGCTGAGGTATGTAGGCATGTGTTGGAATCATTCTGGCTTTGCATATGTTTGTTGAGGGTTTTAGCATTGTAAGATGGTGACAACTAATAAAAATGCCTATGTGCAATAGACATTAGTGAGTGAATGCTTCTGATTTGTTTTTATATCTTATGTTTAGACTAAAGGATTTAAGCTTTGGAAAAGTTTTCTTTTATTGCTCCTGATATCTTTGTATCAAGAGCCAACTACATGGATGCTTCTTTGGTGTGAGCAAGGCACATTTTTAGTGTGCTTCCTGCAGCACATTGGAAGGACCATCTTTCTCCTCCTGTCCAGTTGATGAGAAATGGCAGGGATTAGTAGAGCTGGCATTGATGTGTTTGTTTAGCTAATATCTTTCCCTATTAAGCAAAGGAAACACCAGAATAAGAATGGTGATGGAGTCAAAATTTTATGTCTGGTTTATGACTTTGACAGTAAAACTTCATGTTGCCTTTTAACTGATGACAGGGCTCTGAAACTGACTGTAAATCCATATTTGTAGGTATTGCTGTAAACTTTTTTTAGTACAAACGTGGAATAATGGACTAGTGAGATATTTTCCAATTTTTGCATTGGATGTTGGAAAAGATATTGCTGTCGAGTGAAACTGGACATATGTGATGTCAATTCTTAAGGTACATCACCAATTCAGAGATGGGCTCGTACAGGCAGGACAGCTATCAGCAGCCTGGCTCCGCTCTCGTGGAGGGTGAGGCTGCAAGTCAGATTAGCTTTCTACCAGTTTTCTGTTCTATCTCACACAGTGTATGCCATGCTAACTCAGTGATGCTACATTTTTGTTCTATTTTGCAGCAAAATGTTTGACACTGAGCTTTGTCCTCTCCCTTTCTCCTTGGAGGAGATGTTTGGCTTTATTAGCTGCCGATTCACAGGGTATCCCTCTTCTGTGCAAGAGCAGGCGTTGCTTTGGCTGCATGTAAGTGTCCTCACTTGACAAGTCCTGCTGAAACAGCTGATAACTTTTAAAAGGAATCTGCCTTTCCAAAGTTGATGCACCCCTTCTGCCCTTTGCTTAGCTCCAATGTAAGGATGGTTGGTAGACAGACTGTGAGTGTTGCTAACAACAATAACCTAGCTGACAAGGTGGGATCAGTCAAAGGTTGCACTCAGTAGTCTTGGGGATCTTTTCTAACCTAAATGATTTTGTCATTCTTTAAAAATGGAAGCCTGGGAATTTCTTGAACCTTTGTCAATTGAGTCTTCAGGGCCATTCAGTTGGCTGACTTTTTTACAGCATTACTTTTTAGTCTCCATAGAATTTGGTCTGTAGATTCCAAGATTAATTCCAGACTCCAGAAACAGCTGTAGTTGTTCCTTCATATGAAGAGCTGGATTAGACTAGCTCTGTACCCACCAAGCTTTCTGCTGCTCTGGCCCTTTTTTGTGCTATATTTGCCCACAAAACTGGCATTCACCCAATGTTCATATTAAAAGCTACAGGGATAATCATGTCAGCTGAGGGCAATGAATTCAAAAAGGATATAAAATTTTCCACAGCACCTCAGAATAATACCTGTACTTTTCATTATTGCTTCTTTTCTGCAGAGGGTTATTTTAATTAAGCCTCTGCAAAGACCAATTTACCTGATTGTAATTTCAATTTTCAGGTATACAGAGTTTTCAAGTAAAGCATGATTTTTTTTTAGATTTTTCGTGAATCAACAACACTTAATGACAAGTACAAATGAGATTATATTTATCTGAGTGTTGGTGGCATAATAGATTGTGAATGTTCTCTAAGTGAAGTGCAATTAACAATCCTGTCACCATGTTGACACCTGTAGGCTACCATTCTGACCAAATTCTTAGAATAAAAAAAAGGAATTCTGTTTTAAGGAATAATAGATAAATAAATAGTTATTCTTTCACTTATTGGTAATACTTACGCTTTGCAGAAATATTTTTGAGAAATAACCTCACGTCCCTGTGTGTTTGTGCATAAAACTGATCTTAAGGTGCACCAAGTGGATGCCAGCAAATATTTTGAAAATGCCTGTTTTATTTTGCCCTGATTCTGACAGAAATCTAAGCTTGCACCTCACCTCATTGAATCCCATAATTAAATGCACAGAACTTGCTGAACTGAGAATCGTGTTACAAAAATGTGTATAAAGCAGCTGGTGCTTGTGATCCAACTTGAAACTCATACTTTCTTATTTATTGTCTTTCCTCAGGTGTTGTCTGAACTAGACATTGTTGTTCCTCTTCAGTTACTAATCAGCATGTTTTCTGATGGAGTTAATTCTGTAAAAGAATTAGCAAATCAAAGAAAATCAAGAGTCAGTGAACTGGCAGGAAATCTTGCAGCTCGGCGGGTAACTGTTATTTATCCTGCTAATTTTTTTTTGCTTATAACATTCTTCCTAATAGAGTCCACATGAAGAATTAAAAATCCATTTTCATTATGGCAACATTTGATTGGAAACACTATACATTTTGAAAATGAAAGAAAATTGGCATAACTTCAGTTAATATCACTCTATCACATAAAGGTGTAAAGATAATACAGGTAGGAATTTGGTATCTATTCCAACCTTTTTTTATTCTTTGCACCTTCTATTGATAACCATCAGGAAAAAGTTATTATGGACAGCTGGTCATAGAGAATGACATTTTGTATTCTGGCATGAATTTGGTGTGCCCAGGTATGTTTTGAAAGGGTGAGAGAGCAGAATTTATTTCTGTTTCCCTGCATTTTTTGTCTCAAACACAAGAGATGCAGAATTTGATCTAAAGTTGTCAAAGGCTTATGATCTAGAAGAAAGCATGTACAAATCTGTAGGCACTACACATACTTGGTCTGATGTGACTTAACTTCCAAGTAGTTTGGATGAAGTGCTTCAAGAACACCAGGAACAAGGTTGCTTGAAAGACCTGATTCTTTAGATTTAAGGAACTACAGCATCTAGGCAGTTGATGATTCCTTACATGTGGTCCTCTGGTCTTCTGATGTAGCTCTGCAGAGAGCACTGCCACACCTAGCCCATGATCGCTTCTAAACTAAGCAGAAGAAATGGACAAACTTACTGCCTGGTCTTTCAGACCATAGCTGGCCTGAAAAGAGACCTCGTGTGTCATCTAAGTGTGTCTCTCCCTGCAATGCCTAGAAGTTCTCAGGGTGTTTTAGATGGCCTGCTGTGGTGGGGCATAAATCAGTGCAGACATACACAGCTTATTGCCATTGTGTCTAGTTCATTTCCAGCTACCTGTATCCTTGATACAGCCTCAGTTAACAAAGTTCTTTTGGGGTGGGCTCCTTTATTAGCCTCCTGCTAATAAAGTCAGTGTCCATGGGTTATGGAGCAGATCATTGTAACCTGATGGCTGTTTTACTGCCTGCACCAATTTTCAGTTTGGTTTTTGATGCTGAAATTCTCCTTAGTAGGAATAACATGATGGATGTCAGCCACTTGGCTTAAGAGAATGTATACGTCTGGACAGAATATGATTCCTGTACTTCCATTGTATCTTATCGTTCAGTGGTGTTAAGGGACACCTGTATATTTTGCAAAAAAGCTACAGAAGGGAGTGGCAAGGCTGTCAGAGTTCTTGCTATTTTTGGCATTTTCACATAGAATGAGATTGCTTAAATGTCTGACAGTCATTTGGACATGTTGATTTTTCTTGTGTTTTCAGGTAAGCGTTGCTTCTGACCCTGGGCGCAGAGTTCAGCACAACATGCTGAGTCCGTTCCCAAGCCCCTTCCAGAGCCCATTTCGGAGTCCAATACGTAGTCCTTTTCACAGCCCTTTCAAGAATTTTGGACATCCTAGTGAAAAAACAATTGATTTTGAGTGTGAAGATGAGGAAATGAATCTTAATTGCTTCATTCTGATGTTTGATCTAATCCTGAAGCAGGTACTTGCAGAAGAAAAACATCCTCATGGAAGGAACACTGAAGTTCTGTAGTCCCTTTTGGCTCTCCTGTATTGATTCTCTTTCTGCTTAGGGCCTGGCATTGATTCTTTTGATCCTGTATTCTCTTTTTGCTAAGGGCCTGGTATGCAGTGTAAGGCATTTAAATCCCAGTACAGCTGTCATCAGTCTTTACAGAAATTATAGATTCATGTTCAAATAAGTTAGATACCTCCACATTCAGGTTAGATACGAACCTGACACTAGTGAAGGGAACTTTTCCTTGGAGCTTTGTTTATTTTTACAGACTAGAGGCAGAGATTTGTTATAAGCTTAGGTTACGTACATAATTTTTGGATAGCTAAGTTTCTACATTGTGAATCCAAGGACAAGTGTTTTGGATGACAGTCTCCAGGTAAAATTAATGGATTCTGGCTTGAAATTGTCTATTTACTCTGGCCGTTTGAGCTTGGGCCTCAACACCAGCGGCAATTTAAAATTCTGAGTTACAGTTCATCTCAGATTCTTCCCAATACTGTAATAGAAAACTACTAGAAACATAGGAAGAGGCAGACAGTTTGCACTCTGCCTTTTAAATGAATAGTAAATCCTTACTCTTTTCGCTTTCTTTCAGATGGAACTCCAGGATGATGGTGTCACTTTGGGCTTAGAGAACAGCATCTCAAAAGATATAATATCCATCATAAACAATGTGTTTCAGGCACCCTGGGGTGGTTCTCACACCTGTCAGAAAGATGAAAAAGCAGTTGAATGTGGTCTGTGCCAGTCCAGCATTCTGTGTTACCAGCTGGGTTTTGAGCTGCTGGAACAGCTTGCTCCAAAGGAAGAAATCAGGCTTGTGGTAAGTAGAGCTGGAAAGGGTCTGCACTATTGGTGTGCTCAAACTCCTTCACTATTCTCATTCCATTGTGCCCAAGGGAGCAAAGCTGCACTGACTTTAGGCATGAAGGATTCAGGAGGTTAAAGCAAAATGCCATTGAACTGTAAAGTTTCCTAAGTTTGAATTGATTCAAAGAACTCAGGGAAGATGGCAATATTCATCCACCATGAACTCTTCCCTCATGAACACTGAAGTGCTGTTTCACTTTGAAAGTGCATCACTCCAATTCTACTGTGTCTCAAATAAGATGTGAAGTGTTAATTCTTAACTTCTGTTAAAACCAAAGAGTGGATACTTTGAAATGATTAATGATTCTGAGTGAATCAGTTGTCAAGTGAGCAAGCCTTAGTTGGACCTTGACTGTTTGAAATGCTGAGCACTGTGGGAAAACTGAATTTACTTGAGGTTGAGTATCCAACTTTATCAGACCCAGATATGTACTCTCCAGTCACTAGTCATCATTAAAGTTCTCTGTAGCTTTGTAGAGGAATTGGAGCATTTCTTGTGGTGGTGGTGGTCTGATGAATTTATTCTAAGGTGGATTCCTATTGTATGTAACTGTTCCATCTGGTAGTTGAGAAGAAGGCATCATTCCATTTATTCTGATGCTCATTTGCTGTGGCGTGTTAGTAGCAGATTTTTATTAGCTTTTTTTCTTCAGTGGAGGGAATAATCATGCCTTTTTATGTGTCAGATTTTCAGAATTTCATTAGATGTGTATGCTAGAAGTAGATATTTTGTACATGGTATTCAATAACTTGTGCTAGAAAAAATCATCTCATGCCCCTCCAGTACTCCTCCTCCTCTCATCTCAACTGAGAATGGGAGAGTAGTGCAGTCTTTTGGGTGCTGGGACACTTCCAGAATTCACCCTGAAATTTACAATGTAAATATCACAATGGGACCCTTTAATCCTGAGCTCCTTGCCACAGGGAGAAGTAACTCCAGCCTGGAGTTTACATTTTTCCATGTGAAGGTGGTTGAGGTAGGTCCTGCCCCTCAGCCTGTACCTCCACAGCAGTGTAGGAAACACCCTGCTCCTGTCTGTTACTCCTTTCAGGCAAGGATGACAGACTTGGTGAAGTACTGGCCCTTTGTTTGAATCCTCCTCAGCTCCAATATGGATATACAGTTGCTGTTAAATCAATGTCTGAAACACACTCTTTTTGTCAGTATGCATTTGCTGATGCAAAATGTTAGATATCCAGGGGATTTGAGTGCACATATGTATGTGGAACCAGACAAAGTCTGCCTCATTTGAGCTCAGTTTGTCACACCAAATTTAGCTTAGACAGCAGGATATGGCCTCATGTATGTAGTAAACATCAAGAAATGAATTTAACTTATTATATTCTTAAAGGAGCCCACAGATAACCTCGAGGATAGTCTTCTGTATACTAGACCTGAGTTTATTATAGGAACTGAAGGAGAAGAGGAAGACAAATCAGCACCAAAGCACGGAGAAAACCCAGGACATCACACAGAGACCACAGAAAATGCTGGTAGGTAGAGGCTGAAAAGATTATTGCAGTAAGGCTTTAAAAGAAATGCTTATATACAATACAAGTTTCTAAAGCAGTCTGAAGTCCAGCAGTGCTCAGACACTTTCTTTATCATGCATTTAATTCTTTCTTAATTGAATAGGCTGTAAATAAGTTGATGGCAAGTATGACTTCTCCAAAAGGTGTTAAAAGAAGTCTTGGCTTTTTGAACATATAAAGTAACATTACTACTTTATTACTTTAGCATTACTACTATCTAATGTTAAAAAACATTAGATGCCACATTCCATGCTATCCTAAGTTTACTGCCTGGAGGGTTAATGTGCCTAGAATTAATTTATCTCTCATCACCTTAACATTCTTTAGTTCCATTTTGAATTCATAGATAAAAGCATTTTAATATTGTCTGTAACTTACATTTTTAACAGCGATAAAGAATGACACAGAAAGAAAGTTTTGTTATCAGCAACTTCCAGTTACCTTGAAGCTCATATACACTATATTGCAGGTAACACTGATTACTTCTTAGTTTAGTTTGTATTGTTGGCAAAGTGATGTCATTGTGTTGAGAGAGGAACATCTGTTTACACAGGAAATGTCAAGGTTTGAAGAACCAGACATTCTTTTTAACATGCTGAATTGTCTGAAGATCCTGTGTCTTCATGGGGAATGCCTGTACATAGCAAGAAAAGACCATCCACAATTTCTAGCCTATATTCAAGATCACATGTTGATTGCAAGGTGGGTTTTTATTGCACATTTTGTCTTCATACTTGGTTGGTTCTCCAGGTATACACCTCTTGTTAGTGTCAAAGAATTTGCAAGTTTACTATGGAAAATTAACAAGAGTGGTAGAGAAGTGTGGAAAGATGAAGAAACTTGTATAAAAGTTATTGCACAGGCTTAATTAAGATGTAAATGAAATCAAGGTAACCCTGCATTGTCCATCATGGCTACTCCATTGTGAAACACCCCTTTTGCAATGAGTCAGAGTCTCTCATGTTCAATAATACTGATACATGAGACTGATGTATCTTCCTGGGCTCTACAAGACAAAATAAAGGATGTTGTGGAGGCAGGCTGTATAAACACAGTTTATAGGACCTTAGCATTAAAGCTGAGAGAACAATAGTATTGCACCTTATTTTTATGAGGGTCAGGAAGTTTGTTCACTTAGAATCAGAGTGAATTGGACTGAAATCTGTGCATTTTAAGATTCTCTTTGGAGAAAGGGACTTTTGCAGAACACCAGCTGAGTAAACATCAGCATATGATCTTCTGAAATAGTGTTTGTCAGCACTTGACAGCTGCTTTGTATCAACTTCACTGAGTATCTCCCAAGACTTAGGGTTTTAGCAGCCTAGAGAATCTGTCCTGAATCTAAATACCAGCAAATTGTGAATATCCAGCTTCTTAATTATTCGTGGATGCACATGATTTGTGGTGCTAAGACAGTTCATGTGGCTTATGTGGTGTAGCTGGTCATGCTGAAACTCCTAATGCGTAGCATAGATTGTGTTTCATGGCACTTGTCTTGAATTAGGCAAACTCTTTCAAAATGAAGTATTTCAAAGTGAGGAATATTTGAGCCTGGATTTTCAAGAAAAAAATGCCGTAGTTGAAGATTTAGAAGTAGTACTGTGTCCTGGTTTAGGGCATATTTGGGAAGAACTTCAAAAGGGGTCCCTCTGGAAAGCAGATTGAAGCGGCCCCTTCGCCAACTGGTTTGGGAAAAGATTTCCTTGGAGAAAAGTGGAAAAAACCTGTTTATTTAACAAGCAAAGTATTCACAAGCATAAAATTTGAATAATATTAAACAATGGAACCTCTTGTAGTTCTGAAGAGATAGCAAATTCAAAAACTCCCCCCTTCGCTCTCAGATACAGTTTTAGAGGTGCAAAATTATTTCTGGGCTTAACAGATGAACAGGGATACAATTCAGCATAAAGTCACCCCAGGACACACAGTTTTCCTACTCTGTTTTTACTGCAGTCCACTCTGAAGTAGTCACATAAATGCCCAGTATGGCTCATAAAGATTTTCATGGAAAGTTCTTTGCATTTAGAAGAAAGTATATCCAGGGAATGTCTTTATAAGCAGGCTTGCTCTCTTTTGTCTTGCCAGCTTATGGGGAGTTGTGAAGTCCGAGTTCTCTCAGCTTTCCTCCCTGGCAGTCCCACTTCTTCTTCATGCACTTTCGCTTCCTCATGGAGCTGACATTTTCTGGACAATCATAAACAGCAATTTCAACAGTAAAGACTGGAAGATGAGATTTGAAGCAGGTAGGCCTGAGAAATGTACTCTATTTTCTCTTTGCTTCTTCTCTGAAGAAGTAGACCTTTCTCTGCGGTAATTGAGGAGACATATAATAGATGATGATCTTTTTGCTGCTTTGGAGGGTTTTGGAGATTGGTGCTAAACTATGGTACAACAGAGTGCAGTAAAATAGAGGAGAAGATCAGAGATTTTGGATAATAAAAATCAAACTTACAACTCTTTCTAGCTATTTTTCATTGTTATTTCTCAGCTGTGCGTATTTCTAGGAAGTGTGTATTAATCAGTACATAAACCATTGCCTAAATGAATATGCCTCTTGTCTCGCTGCTACAGTTGAGAAAGTGGCTGTGTTGTGCAGATTTTTGGATATTCACTCTGTGACAAAAAACCACCTACTGAAGTACTCTTTGGCTCATGCCTTCTGCTGTTTCCTGACTGCTGTGGAAGATGTCAACCCAGCAGTGGCTACAAGAGCTGGACTATTACTTGACACCATAAAGAGGCCAGCTTTACAGGTGAGTGCACTGCATGGGAACAAACACATTCCAGTGGGAAACTGGCTTTTCACCTGGAGTTCAGATGAACAACATCACAGTCACTGCTAATACCTTTTAGCCAAGTATTATTGGTCTTGGTGCTTGAAATATGCACAGAATAGCCAAGGGAAATGATACTGCTCTACCCCAAGCTTAGAATCATAGACCCATTTACACTGGAAAAAATAATTTTTAAGATGAAGTCCAACCATAAATACTTTAATGACTGCAGTGGATTATTACTATGTTTGAACTGCCGTTGTAGAAAATTGTAAATGTTTTTTTGATTATTTGAAAATAATTTGATATTTTTCAATTAAAAAAATACATTTCTACATTTCTTGCAAGACCCTGCTGAGCTCACAGTGAGAAAATCTGTTTGAGCACAACCAAACATGGTCTTGATCTCTTCAAGATTTACTTAGCCATTTTTTACAAATGTGAGAGAGCCTGCCAGTCAGGATTCACATGATTAAATCTAAACAGATATGGAAATCTAACAGATATGTAAACGAGAAAAGCAAGATAAAAAAAAAATCTCATAGAACAATTCAGTTCTAATTCTCTGGAGAATAGAATAAATATGTATTTTAAAGAGTTCAGGGTTACTGCCTACAAAAAGCTGTTAATATTTGCTAGTTTCATTCCATTTGGGACCTTTTCAAAATAGTTTCCAGAGAACTTGAGTTCAATGACAGTTACTGAACTTGGGTTCAATGAGATCAGTATACTGCACTTTCTTATTCAACATGTGGGCTTTCTTGTCAAACTTTAATCTTGACACTACAGACAAAATTCTAGTGCAGATAATGTACAGAAGAATTTTGAGGCAAAATGCCTCTGCTACACTTCACAATGTAATCTTCCCCTGTTTAGCCTTGGTGCCTCATTCTTTTTGTGATTAAGGGCTTGATTCAGTTACCTAAATGTAAGGTTTTTCTCAGATGGGGAGTGTGAGCAAAGTACTTCTATATTGTGTACCAAATATACTGTAGGATAGAACTTTGCCTGTACCTTTGTATTATTTAAAATCTTAGAAAATTCTACATTCAAAATGTGATGATTATTTATCTCTTTAATTACCTTACTTTCCCTCTGATATCAGTAGCATTAGTTCTGTTTTAAAGGACTTAGTAGAAAAAAGGAGCTAAACCTTGATCCTGCACCAACAGACAGGAGAAGTTGGGAGCGTTGACCTCTCTTTGCTTTAAAAAATCCTTAAAAGGTCTCATATCTCAGTTATATGTTGTTTCCTTTGTTTCCCTCTATAGGGTCTCTGCCTCTGCCTTGATTTCCAGTTTGACACAGTTGTCAAGGATAGGCCCACAATTCTTAGTAAGCTTTTGCTACTTCATTTTCTAAAAGCAGATATCCCAGCTTTGAGCTGGGAGTTCTTTGTGAATCGCTTTGAGACCCTGTCTTTGGAGGCACAGCTTCATCTGGACTGCAACAAAGAATTTCCTTTCCCAACAAGTAAGCAGAATTAAAATCAATCTGATCACTTTTTATCAGCTTCTGGAATTTTAGCTGCCTGCAAGAGTCTGAGAGAGTTGCAAGTCTCACAGATAGAACTTCTCTGAAATTAAGTAATCTTTCAGGCTAAAATAAAATAAATTGAAGTAAGCCTTTTTTGCTTCCTGAATACAGATTAGGCTGTATTCTGTTGCACCTTTGGGTGTCATATTTTGCTTTCACCAGGATGTGATTGCCAGCCTTGGTTGAATTGTGGTCTGGTTCTATGATCACCTGCAACCCTCATTAACCCACTTGTTCCACTGTAGAAGTTCTAATGCTGTCGGATTTGCCCTTCTCCACATCCCAGATCATGCCCAACCCTGTCCTGTGGTGGTCTGTACTAAGTCAGCCCTAGGAGTTGGTTGACCCTCAAAAAAGCCCTGATGTATGAGGTACAGCACAAGAGATACATGGACTCCTGGAGCCAATGCTCAGTTAACTATTTTTGCAGTGACAAATATTTTTGTGTGTTCGTCCTGTTCATATGTGGTTTCTTGATGAGATGCCAAATCTCCTTCCTTTCACTAGAGTGGTACTAAAAATTAATTAATGCATACTTTTTTAGAATGCTGAATAATTGAAAACTTCCTAACCCAAGTGGTGGTCCATGAGTCAGATCTATTTCCAGCTGGTTTTCTTGGAGGAGATGGGAACAGCTGTTTGAACAGTGCATGTTCCCTCAGCAGCCTAATGCTTCCTTCTGCTTTGCATGGAGCCCAGAGCCTAAAAAAGTCTAGGAGCTGCTCCACAGGAGGGGGGTGGAACTGCAAAGGTGTTTTCTTCCCCATATGTGAGTAGCTTGACCCAATGCTGGTAACTGCTGCTGTGGCCTGAGGAGGAAGTCTAGTTTCTAACACTCTGGCACTAGTTTCTAACACCTCTGGCTGCAAATGTAGGGCAATATCTTTAAATAGGAATATTTCGGAGTGATTTAAAATAAGCAGAAGATAATTTTCAGATTTCTTTTTAACCTTTCTCTTTGCCATTTCAAAGAGATGGGTGATGCAAAGGATGGGCTCGCTGACTTCAGTCACTCAGATGATTAAACTCAAAGGGTTCCAGTGCACTATACATATGAGTATGGAAAAGTATTGGTGATCCCATGGAGACATGCAGCGATACAGCTGATAACACCACTGTAACTCCATAATCAACACTCAGAGGTGTTTTGAGTTCAAAATCAGGATGGTAGGTGCAGGCAGAACAGGAAGTTAGTAAGGCAAAACGAGAGGCCATGGTTAGGTATGAGTGCACTAAATGTGATCCATGCTTGTGAGATTTCTGCCCTTTTAAATAGGGGGCATCTCATTCTCTTAGCCTGAAATTCAGTTTTTGGTTTCAACAATCTGTTTTTGACCAAGTAACAGCATAATTTCTTAACACAGTTATGCCTTTTGGGGTTTTGTGGTTTTCAGAATGAGAACATGCAAATGAGTACCTTGCAGATGGACCCCTTGAGCCCATTTGAAACTTTCTTGGCTTGAGTGGGACCCGGGGCCCAGCTGCATTTGGCACTTGGCAGCAGTAGGACCTCCCCATGCTGCGGAATGAATCCTAACTTGGTCCATTGCATTTGCAAAGCTATCACTGCTGTCCGGACAAACGTGGCCAACCTCAGTGATGCGGCAATGTGGAAGATCAAGAGGGCTCGTTTCGCACGGAACCGTCAGAAGAGCGTGCGCTCCCTGAGGGACAGCGTGAAGGGACCCGCCGAGTCCAAGAGAGCCCTCTCCCTTCCAGAAACCTTAACCACCAAAATGCGTTGAGTATCTATTTATGGTTTTGTCACACACCTGTATCTTGTCCCCCAGGATCACATCCCGTTGATGGGTACACATTGGAGTTGTCAATATTTATCCAATTGGAATGGCAAATTTAGGTTTCTGACTGCTTTGGGCATTACTCAGGTAATGACAAGTTAGTGAGTTTGATGAACATAGACATTGTGTCTAGATGTGTCTGTTTAAAACACCTGAATAAAATGCTCCAGGACTAGTTTGTCTTTTCTGGACCTTAATTTTTATTTGCCGATAATATGCAGAAGTTTTGTCTTAGATAGATACAGATTTTACAGAAAAATTCCTCTATTACTAATATATTTATTAACTATAATTTTTAATTATAATTATTAATCAGTGCACGCAGCATGTGCTAGATTTCTTAAAAACAGCTGTTAGTGTCTCAAATGAGTTTTTGAATATATTCAGAATTCTGTTGTTAAGGAAACAATGTCCATGCAACACATCCTCCTGCCAGCTTCTGCAGGAGGACCTAGGTGCTGGAAAACCATGGGATTATATGGAGTGCCATGTAGATACCTTTCCAAGCAGAAATAAAGCTTGTCCGTTCTCATTTAGAGAACTTTGCAAACACAGATAAGTCTTTATATTCAAATTGGACCTCTCTCACTGCTCTTACCCATATAATAGAGACTGGTAAAACTTTTCAACCTGGGTGCTGGTGCACTATTAACCTAAAAGGTAATTTTCTTTCCAACACTGCAATATATATTCTTTCCAACACAATGCCCCCGAGTATTTTGGGATTCTTATGTAATCCTTCATGACCAATTACTGATGCTACAGGGACTCCTGTGTGCTGACTCTTGTACCAGCAAAATTAAATGATGGAGAAAATGAGAGTTACAGAACATGGTGCACAAAATCTGTAGGGCACACAAGTGACGCGTTCCAAGCAGTTACACTCACTGCCTGACTACCGTGCATGAGTAAATGAACATAAATGTGCTAGCACTGAATATATGCTAAGTGTAAGATGTCAGTGCTACCTTATTAAACAGAGTTGCTCTTGTTTTTTTTTAAAGCTGTGAGCTTGACCAGACATGAGCAGTCTGCACCAGCACTTGGAGGAACACCAGAGCAAACACCAGGTGGGTGTGACAAAGGAGGTGTGTTTTGATGGAACAGGAAAAGGAAGGCTCTAACTCTGACTTTCTTGCTGAATCGTGAGATAAACTTACACAAGATGGAAGTTGTCTAAATGGCAAAATGAATCACAGCTCAGCATGGTTCCAAAAAGTGTAAATTGAAGCTTTGCTCTGAATCTGTACTGAAAGCTGCCTCCAGTTGTAAATAAGACATTGGAGTTGGGAGGAGGTTATTCGGAGTCAGTCAGCTATGCCAGCAGTGCCTCACCCTCCCATGTTTGATTGCCCAGAAGTAAATATTTGCTAGACTGGCCCTGTGGGTCACCTGTTTTGAGTCTGATCTTTGAGTCCTTTAGATTTTAAAGACAGCAGACAGAATGCTTTTGCCTGTCAGTACTGTATATTACACTTGTCTTCTCTGCATGCTTATAGGTATCTCAAGTCCCTTATTTTGTATTTACTGACATTTTCTGAAGATGTCACCCTTCTGTTAGGCTTCTGTAGAATAGGTAGCACAGCAGGATCCAAGTAATCTCTCAATAATTGTGGCTACTGACAGTTATTGCTCTAAGTGCTGTGTAGACTGATGATTTGGAAGTGAAAAGATGTCAAATTCAGATCTTTTCACGTTCTGTCTTCAAGAGTGGGAATACTTCCAACAGATGCAAATTCCTAATCAAAATATATCAACTTACTTGATGATCAGCTGAAAGGAAGACACCTTGTCACTGTGGGAGCTGACTAAGCTGTGAAATGAAATAGGGGAGTTTCTGAATTAGCAGGATATAGCCCTGCTGTGCTAGCCCAGTGAGAGCTGGAAATCAACCAGTTCCTTACAGAACGTATGTGTGGGTTGTCACAGGCTCACAGAGGGAACAAGAGACATAATGATGCAATGAACAGGTGTATCCGTGGATGATTGTTCTTCATTTACTGGCACCAACCACCTGCTAAATACTGGGCTCAGATGAATTTATTGCATAAGAAATGTCAGTCTCACAGTAGGCATTATTAGCCATTGTGGTTTTATTAGGTGTATTTTGGTATTTCTACACTTTACTTTCCAGGCTTAGGTAGTTCATAGCCTAAGGCTAAAACAAAGTTTCCACTAAAAATGTGTCTATAAAATGTTTCATGTAGCTAGTAACTACTGATCTCAAGAAAATTCTGATAATATGATTCAGAATAGGACAGAAGATTTGGGAACTAGAAGAGTAATTACTGTCCCTTTTCTCCTGCCCAATATTTATTATTACTTCCTAAAAGCTTAAATGTTTGTAAAAAAAATTTTTTTCTGGTTTGTTTCAGTTTTCAGCACTGCGTTGGCAGTACTGAGCATATCTGATTTGCCTAAGGAACTGACTGACTCCTAAATGGAGGATGTACATCTGTTGTAGAAAAACATGTATTTTATACATAGCCCTGGAATGAACCAGTTTTCATGCTCATCTGTTCTTTCTAGATCTAAAACAGACATCCTTGCACAGTCCAAATGCAAACTGAATTCAGTTTGCATTCTGTGTGGATTAAACACCAAGATCATGTATTTGTTCCTATGTCCTCTGCAGTATCCTGGACAGAGAGTGAGAGAGGTTCATTGATAGGGATCACAGTTGGGGTGATGAAGCATGATGTAGTTCTGATCTGCTGCTTTGTTACATTGTGATATACCTTAAAGTAATTTGAAGGTAAAGGGGTCTGATATAAGTGGCACATAAATAAAGAGAAGAATCTTTGGAGGTAAGGCTAGATTGAATTCAGACATGGAAGCTGTGTATTACCTGGCTGTCTGTGTGTTTGGTGATGTGAGAAGGTTTTGATGAGGGTTGGGGAGGATATGTGTGTGCATCTATATACCTTGTATAGGCACATACAAACGCACATTAATTTTAAGGGATAAAAGTTACTTTAGCCACTGTAAAGACAGAGTTGTCTTGGTTTTGCATTCCTAGCTTGGATTTAAACAGCCTCATGTAATAACAGGATACCCTGTATCTTGTGTCGATGAAATGAATGTTATATCTTCAGGCTTGATATAACTTATCAACTCATTCCAGACAACAGAAGAAGTTTTCCAGACTCTGAAGATCTATTGATTAAACTGGATTGTACAGTTTTTGTAGTTTTAAACAAGTAGTTCTCCATTACTGGTTTTTGCAGGTTCCTACATCAGAAATAAAAACGGGGTGACTGCTATTCCATAGACTTGATCCTTAGTAGAGCTATGACAAACAAATCAGGGTGAAGATCTGTTCACTCTATCCTGCTGTATAGTTTTCTCTGAGGGTAAAGTATGAAAAATGAGATCTTTAACGCATCAGAATGTGTAGTAATATTTCTGGAAAAGTAAAATGTCAGGAAAAATCCTGGGAAGTATCTGTTAGCTAGTGTTAGAGTTATGAAACACTCACAATTGAACATTTTATCACTGAGCTTCTAAATTATAATGTTCAGCAAGTGAAAATAAAATGGTTTAATCTTTTCAGATTAATTTCTCTTTGAATTCTATTTGGAGAACCAATATTTATTTAGAGCCCAATGATCTTTTCATTACTTTCATCTTATCTCCTTCTTTATTTTATTGAAAAATCTCACAACATGTTATAAAGATGAAAATAAATAGGGCTGAATAATACAGTCAGATATTTTCAAAAGGATGATATCTGACTGTATTATTCATTATATCATTCCATGGAAAATTTTAACCTGGGTGAAATATTATATAAGAATATAAGATAATTTCTCAGTTTATGTCCATGAAGCTAAGATTACTTTCTGTGTACATTTTTGAAGTACTTCTGAAAATGGATTTTGCTTTATTTGTGATTCTAATTATTTCAAAATTCATTGTTTTCTTTTTGTATCTGCAAATCTTGGTCCAGCAAAAGCTGGGGTAGAGAATTTCCATTTCGAAGGAGGGTTTTTAAGTAAAGAATGCCAGTGAAAACTGTCTGGTACAAAAAACATTATATAACATAAAGTTCACTATTTTTTTAACCCAAGTAAGGGAAGTTACTCTTAATAGAAGTGGATCTGAAAATTCCTGCCCCCTGCATAGTTTTAATTTTCACCTGTCATAGAAATGACAACCATCTCCCATGCTTTGCAAAACAGCCCAACAAACCTTGTTCACCCACCAGTACAGATGCAACATACTTCAAAATTATTTTTAAAAATTACAGACATTGCAGGTTTTCTTGTGAAGAACCTAAGACAGATGTAGTTGTACCAGCAAAGGAGTCCTTGGTCAGAGTAGCATATCACATTGAGAATATGAATGAATGAGAATATTAAAATAACATGTATTTACAAGTTATTTGTAATACAAGTTATTTAAGATAAATACAAATTTGTGCTAATAGAGGAAGTCTTTATTCTTTGTTTAATCATTATTTGGTTCAATTTTTTATATTTCCTACCCTTGCCATTTTGTACATTTTTCACTGGCAAAGATTGATGTCTGTTAATATAATTGATGTCTGTTTACTGAGGAAAGACTGATGCCCATACGAGATGAGAATTTGGTAGCAGTGGAATTTGATGGATATGGAAGAATAATCACGTTCAATTTGGTGGAATGCACTGGGATGGGAAATAAGGTGCTCCACTAAACATAGGAAAGCTGAGAAATGGAGTTGTGTGTACACAGTAGGTGTTTCTGTGGTGTTGGACCTGAGGCAACAGAGGAACAATGTCCTCAGAAATTTATGCCTCTCTCCTGCAATTTCACTGTGTGTATTTGGGCAGAAATGGAGCAGTGAACTCCGGAAAAAAATTCTGGTTTGTTCTGTACCCTGTTTTTTGGATTTACAGAATTTACACAGTGTTCTCCAGTGTCTGATACCAATGTCTCTTGTGCCCATAGGACAACCTTCCCCAGAGAATGATAATACAATAAAAGACCTGCTGCCAGAGGATGCTGGGATTGACCACCAGACTGTCCACCAGCTCATTACAGTGCTCATGAAGTTCATGGCGAAGGATGAGAGCAGCGCAGAGTCGGATATCAGCAGCGCTAAAGCTTTCAACACAGTCAAGCGCCATCTGTACGTCCTGCTTGGCTACGATCAGCAGGAAGGATGCTTCATGATTGCACCCCAAAAAATGCGTGTTTCGACCTGCTTTAATGCCTTTATTGCTGGAATAGCACAAGTAGGTGAAGACACTAACTAGTTTTTGCTGCTATTTGCTATTGCCTGTTATTGAAATAATAGTAGCACAGCCTTCTTTATAGCAAAATAATGGCTGAATGGGATAATCCTACTTAAAACTTCAACACCTTCTCAGCTCGTGAAAGAATTTCTTTCCACTGGTAAAGTTTCTGCATCACTGGCAAAGAGATTATAGTTTTATGTGCATGGAGGCGTGCAAATACTACCATTGTATGAAAAATTAGAGACTGCTTCTAACCTCTGCCTTCTTTGACTAGCCTTTGAATGCCCTATTTTCCTCATGAGTATTTCCTCCTTTCTTCTTAAGGAAGACCTGGGATCCATGTGTTCTTGTTTTGTTTCGCTATGTGAATGGTCTGCGAACTCTTCAACATTCTTCACTTTGTAGGAGGCTCATTTTTCTTCCTTACAGTGCACCAGGACTTTTTGTTCTCCCTTTCCTAGGGAGTGCTATTGCCAACATGAACTTTTGCTGGTATTGCTATGATAAATGACCAAGCACATCCTTGCCTTGTGCCGTCTCTGTCCATCTTGTAAGGAGGACTGTAATTTTCTACCCTCCCAAGGCTTTTCTCAGGCTCAGTTAATTCCCACTGATAGAGTAGTCATACTGGGCTGAAAAATGTTTTCCAGTAGCAGAGTATTCCTATTTGCAGTGGAGCATCATCATCACTTCAATGCTTTTTCTTTATCACAGTCTCTCATAAAGGATTACCTTAAGGGAAGAAGAGGGCTGTGATTTCAGATGTCTGCTGTAATCTTCAAACATTGCTCAAAGGTATCCTTGTCTCTTCTAGATGTGCAATTCTTATGAAGACTTTCTGGTTCATGCATTGGAACCAGGGATTTTTCAAAGTTAAATGTGATGTTGATAGTTGGGTAAACTTTTGCAGCTGGGGAGATGTCAGGTATCTTATTTCAGGAGGCAAAATAGATGGTGTTAGTGCAAACTGAGTAGCTGCCAATGCATCGCATTCCACTGTCCCAGAGCACTATGGCTCTGTGTTAATCGTCTTTCATTTCTGCATTTTTAAATTAGAGAGTCTAAAAGGAGATTCAGACCTCTTGCTCTGGTATTGAGAGTCTGGAAGTGGCAGTTCAGATCACAGGGCAGCATCTTCCATGTTTGTGTTTTCCAAGTTTGGAAGCCCAAATTTCAGTGATTATAATTGGCCTGATTTTCAGAAGTACTCCTTACTGCAACTGTAAATATCAGCCTTTGCCTTTCTCTTCCACCTTTAAAACGTCTTGTGTGAGCCAAATCCACCATTTGTGTTTAAAAGCTTTATAATTAAACCCTAGTTCCTTTGATGTCAAAAGGAGTTTGAGAGCTTCAGTAGGCCAGGGTTTTTCTATGTGCAGCAGACATCAACTTTAATTTGTATTTTGGGAGAATTCTTTTCCTAGCTGTAGGGCTGCTTTGTGTTTGGAATCACCTTGCTGCAAGAGAAATGCCATTTGCAATCCGAAGATGTGTTTACAGAGTGAAAACTTAGTACTGAGCTCTTAAGCGATCTGTTTCAGTTACTCTTCTTTCCCAGCCATCAATACTTGCTTTACCCCGTCAGCTGCATAAAGGTTGGGATTAGGTTGGCTTGCTGGTTCGTTGATTTTGATTCCAAGCTTGGTTCGAGTGGACAGTTCAATTAAAAAAAAAAAAAATCAAATGTCTCAGTATTTTTCACCGTAAACTCCGGGTGTTTTGGACTCCCGGAAGCCCGGGTTTCTCTGCAGTTGCGGGGTTTGCCCGCGCGGTGGCGCTGTTGGGCAGCGCGTTGTGCCGGCGCGGGCTTCGCTCCGCCCCTCCCGCGGCCTTTATTCCTTCATTCTTTTATTTTTTCATTCTTTTATTCCTTCATTCCTTATTTTCCTGCGGCAGCTTGAAAAATGGCTCTGCTCAGCGCCAGGGATTTTTGCGGTACAGGACGTGCTCCGTCAGGCAGCGCTCTGGCTGCTATGAGCTTTTCCTGACCCTGCTGTGTAACTATCACTCCCTGAGGGAACACGGCGTTACGGGGTAGGAACTAATTTGGTGATTATAAATCCTATATTCGACTGGCTCACCCTACATGGATAGACATGGGATTCATCTATTTAGCTCTACACATGCAACACAAGTATTTGAGACAACTGCGCATCAAACTGGAGAACTTTACAGGAAAAAACTAGTCAGCTTGTTCAGGAGAGAACTTGAGACCACGAGTTTAGTGTTTGTAAATTAGTCTTGTCTGCTTGTTCTAATAAAAACAAAACAAAAGTAGTACAGATTGTCTGTTTAGATGTAGAGAGCTGCTGATAAAATTCAGTAAGGCCACTGAAACTGCAGCGGCATGTTAGATCTTGGGGTGTGCTGGACTTGCCTTGGCCTGCGGTTACACCTTCCCAGCTGTCAACCAGTGTAGGGCAGCATCAGACACAAGGGCCTTGTGGAGCCTTGGTATGATCTAGTTTAACTGCTGATTTCAGCATGTGTGATTTTTAAAATAGCTCATGCTGGAAGACTGATAGGGAGATTATGAAAAATGGCATTGCAGTTTCACGTGAAAACACAGATGTGCCAGGGTAGTGGGAATATATGGCTTCACTGCACTTTTGAATCACTGCTAGGATTCAAACCACTGGCCCCAAATAGCATGATGCTCTTCAAAGGTCATGGTGGAGGCAAGGCATGTGACTAACAGTAATCACAGCAACCCTGTCTGCAGGAACACCACTGCTTAAGATTGATGAGCGTTTTATTTAGAGCAAGATATTTTTCATTTGCTTTATTCTTGGATCCTTTAGGATTTATGTGCTTAAACTTCTTAACCTAGGAGACACTCTTACCTTCAGTGGAGAGTGCGAACCTAGTGTCATTACCTGATTCCAGAACCTGGGGCATAAAAAAGCCCTAATGCCTAATGTTGCAAGCCTATTCAGAAAAAAATGAAAACTGCCAGTACAATGTTAAATGTTAATACTCAGTCCCCAAATAACCAAATTACTCAACCCTCAAACCTCACAAGTGCATCCTGTCTGTTAAACAAGGGATATACATGATATGGTTTTGGTATTGAAGCATGATCAACTCGTGCTATAATACAAGGCTATTTCAGCATAATGTATTTTATGAACTTGCCAGTGTTATCTTAAAATGTAAACTGTGCTGGATGAAAGGCTTTCAGAACACATTTTCTTTGTTTCATTCTGCCTATCTGGCTAAAATGAGAAGGTGGCAAGCTGGCAGAAAGCTTCGAAATTGTAGTGAGATTTCCTTAAAACCATTGATTTCTTTTCACTTACCTAATACCTCAACTGTAATAATGATTTTGCTTTTTAACGTCAGTGGTTTTGGTGAGGTAACTCCTGTGTTCTTTTCAGGTGATGGACTATAACATCAACCTGGGAAAACACCTTCTTCCCTTGGTGGTGCAGGTGTTGAAATACTGCACCTGTCCTCAGCTAAGGCATTACTTTCAGCAGCCTCCTCGCTGCTCTCTCTGGTCCCTCAAACCTCACATTCGGCAGATGTGGTTAAAGGCTTTGCTTGTTATTCTCTATAAGGTGAGTGGTCTTAACAAGACACTGTCCACAGAAAAATGTACTCTTCTATTTGAAATTTGTTGCAGGGAACACCTAAGTGTATGGGAAGTGAATGGAACTGTAAAGGACAATTTTCTTTGATATAGTTATGCACTGCATTTAGTTTCTGTCTGAAATAGTTAGGATTTAGTCTGTGCTACTGACTTCCTCTGTGCTTCTGCAGTCTTTATTGTCCTTCAAGTGTTTGCATGAGAAAGGAAAATAGGGATATTAAAATAGGAAAATGATGTATGAAATTCCAGTGAGGAGTATTTTGAGTAACTTACAATAAGTTTTAAAAAAGCAGTAGTGACTTTAATGGGGGAGTGTGTCAGTTTAGCAGTTTGTATTCTTCAGTTGAGTGATGCTTTTAGGAAATGCTGTTAAAATGTAATGCATTTATGCACTGAAATGGAGCTGCGAATACTTTTGATATGCTTAACAAATTTCTAACGGGTCTGTAGGCCGTACAAGGAAGTGCAGACACTAAATATAACTAATGTGGGCTTTTAATATTTTACTGAAATAGTTCTCTGTACAACACTGACAACAGTCCTGCTTCTCATGATATACTTGGAAATGTATAATCAAGGGAAGGCAAAGGGCATCCAGCTGACAATATTATTGTAATTTTTCTGTTTTACTGCCTAAATATTTATCCAAGGAGAAAAGTTAGTTTTTAAGCTGAAGTTTTTCTCTTTTGCTGGCCAGTACCCCTACAGAGACTGTGAAATCAGCAAGATTGTACTTCACCTAATCCACATCACAGTCAATACCCTCAACGCTCAGTATCACAGCTGCAAGCCCCATGCAACTGCTGGTCCTTTGTATAGTGACAACAGTAACATAAGCCGATACAGTGAAAAGGAGAAAGGTACTTTTAACACTCTAATTTGTATGAGAGTCATTGATTTAATTCATTAAGTCTTGCAGATGATGTAGAAATGGGTAAATATGATCTGAACTTTAGAACATAATACTTGGAATTGAGTCTGAAATGTGACTTACCTGACCAGGATAGCCAAGTATAGTAAGAGAAATTCTCAGCTGCTCTGTAGGCTGAGCATAGCACAGTGGTCTCACATCTCTCAGGGGAGTGTATCTTGGTTCAGTCACCATGTCTGGATAGTCCTTGGCCTTTTCTGTGGCAGTGCTAGCTGATCCTGCAAAGTGTGCAACCAGCCTGACACCACGTTCTGATTTTACTTTGTAATAACATGAAATAGTAGGAAATATTGATACTGAAAAGAGAAGACTATGAATTCAGTCTATAGGTTGCTTTTCTCTTTAAAGGAGCCAAAGTTGACAAGGTTAATGCAAATGTGTAGGTGGATGTCTAAAGGCAAAGAATGGCTCAATACTTTGTGTCTGTATGTGCTTGCTAGGTGTAGCAGAGGTATTGTGATGAGATGAACTGGTGTAAGCTTGGGGCTTCAAATGCCATGGTGCCACTGAGTGTAATTCCTTAGGTTTGTGAAGTTAGTTACATAATAAGTGTTAATGATTAACAAGTTCTTTTGATGTTCCTGTAGCCTTCTTTCAGCTATTTTGCTTTTTAGCTGCTTATTTGCTGTTTACATATTCCTTCACAAATAGTCTTCATAGTACACAGCGAACTCTTCTGAAGAAAAATCCAAGAAACTCTCTTTTTTTCATGTCAGTACCTTTTCCTCTTGTGCTGCTTGTTGCTTGGGAGAAGATGTCAAGCAAAACAAGAGCACAACATTTTGTTTACCTGAGCACCCTATTACTCTGCTCTAGCAAATTAAAGCAATCTTAATGTGGATTTAAACTACGTATTGAATAACCTCACTCAGTTGGACATTTTGTATTGCTAGTGGAGGGCTGAGACAACTCTGGCTTTACTATGAATTTGTCTTTGTTTTGAGAGAAGTTAATGACTGAATTCATAATGATTTACTAGTGCATTTATAAAGTGCATTAACTTTCTGGATTGATTCTGAGACATTTTAAAAACAAATTGAGGTGCCCAAGTACCCAGCTAGTCCAGTACTAGTTCCCTGGGTGGCCTTGTGTCTCAATTCAGCATTGTTTCCTTATGTTTACAGTAAGGAGAAGAATATTTACTTTCTTACCAAAGCTGTTGTGAAGGGCTTTGGGCTGTACAGAGGTAAAGGACCATAAATGGGCAAATTTTACTCTGTAAATACTGACTTAATCAAAGGGCTACTTCTCCTTTGTGGAAGGGCTGCAGAAAAAGGAAGATGTAGAAAAGTTTTCTTTCACCTGCAAAAAGCAGCCAGTGTAATTCTATAGGGTCTTAGAAAGTTGAAGCCTTTCCCACCTTTTCTGAAGAGCCTTGTTTAATCACTGGTCAGGTAGTGTATGTGTGTTGCTGTCATCATCATCAGAGGTGTTTAGATAGTGAACAGATGAGGATTTTGTTGTCACACAGCAAAAGTTCCTATGCTAAGATGGATTACCCCACTATTGAAGTTTTTTCCTGATTTTTCTGCCAAACTTTGTTGTGGGGATCATGAGTGTTGTGGGGATCAAGTGTACAGAGAGCTGTAGAACTGATGCTAAATATAGTGACAAGAAGCATTTGTTGCTAAGGGGAAGAAGGAGTTACATATAGGACATGACATTAAAAGTGATCTTCTAACTTATTAAAGCCAGTTCCTGTAGAAATTCTTACTATCAACTTTGATTAATTTTTCTGGATTCATCGTTTCAATTAGGTATCTTGTCCCTGATGTCTTTAGGTGGCAGTTTCATAGCTTCACATGTACTAGCAGCTTCCTAGCAATTTCAAAGCAAAAGATATTTACATCTCATTTAAGTCTTCAGATTTTGTTCATTTGAGCTCTTTGACTTACTTGCCCCTTCCCTCCCAGACACCAAATGCATTTCATCTCCATATTTGCTTGCTAGAATAAACAAAGCCAACTTTGTTTTCCTTTTGAGTGCTCTGTTTTCTTTATTGTCCCAGTAGTGTTTCTTATTTCCTTGGAGATGAATCACTGGATGTAGAATTACAGAATGATTCCACATGATAGATATGGAATTTTCCTTTCTATTTCTTTCTGTTTTTTTGGTTTTTTTTTAATAGCCATTTCTTACAGATGATATGGCTTTTTTTAATGGATAAATAGATTTGGATCTTTCTTTCTCTTTGCCATTTTTATCTGGCTGGTCTCAAATCAGGGCATAATGTTTTTACTATTACTACTTAGATCAATAATTTCACAATTCATACTCTTAGGTCTTATTCTATTACTATTACCATTATCAGCTTCCCAAGATGATCCATTTCTTTTTTTTTCTCTTTCTTATTTTGCTGGTTTATTACTTACCTTGCAATTCTTTCACTAATTTCCATCTTCTTCAATTTACCATTTCTCACTGAGCACTACAGAAGTTGTTTACTCAAGTCAGTGTCCCAATCTAGTGTTTTTCTTCCATGTAAAAATCTCTATTATTATCAGTAGAGAAGATCAACTTAGAATAGTAACAACTTTGTTATGCTTTGGTTGCACTGTAAACCATTTTTTATTTCTCTCTAACCTTAGCTCAAAATGTAACAGGAATGACAAAGTTAAACTTGAGATACAGATTTTCTTGCAAACTCCATTTTTCAATTCAAGTTTAATTGACACTAGCTGAGGTTTTGTTACATAGACAACTTTTCATTCAAGAAATTGCACTCTCTTAAGAGTAATAATGTTTTTTCTTTCTCCAGCAGAGGAAGACAGTGTTTTTGATGAATCTGATATTCATGATACACCAACTGGACCTTGCAATAAAGAATCTCAAACTTTCTTTGCAAGACTGAAAAGAATTGGTGGCAGCAAAATGGTGAAATATCAACCAGTTGAGATGAATGCTCAGAGAAGTATGAATTGTTTTGTTGGTATAAACTCATGCAGAAATACAATTTCCTACTCCTAGTTTCAAGCTACCAACTTTCTTTGTAGAGTTTGTTGCGCTGCCTAATTTCAATTTAACTACTCTGTCTGACTCTGAAGAACACTCATTTCCCTGAATGAGTTATCTTTCAGGAATTTCAAAGTAGGCACTCTAGAGAAAAAATACCTAAAATCAGATGTTGTTTTCTGAAACACTAAGCTCTTCTGAATTAAAAAACAATTAAGAGGATTTTTTTGAATTTTCTTCAACCATTGGGCTGAAGACTCTTTACTTAAATTATTTTTTGCCAGAAATTGATTCTGTTGATAAGGTGGGACTCTACAGTAAGCAAATTTGTTATTGCTGCTGCAAATAATATGGTTTTCCATTGGCACGAATGTGGTTTTCATAAAGTAGGAATTATTTTGGTTTCCAATTTAGGTGTCTGGAATCAATAGCCTAAAAAAAAAGTTGAAGAGATTTTCACTACCACCCACCTACCTGTTTTTTTTTTCCTTTGAGGTGTTTGCAGAGGGAGGGGAAGTGATTCTGACTAGAGCCAACACTTAAACTTCTCTCACTGTTCTTTTCTGCATGGTGATTCATATGTGGAGTATTTTGAAATATGGGGATATTATTGATTAGGAATATCCCGTTTTATGTGAAAATATGAAATTTATAATAATGATGGTAATAATCTTTGTAAGTGTTCGCAGTGAGTGTGTTCACATAGCAAAGTACCAGTGCAGTGGCAGTGCCAGCAGGGGCAGCTGTGCTCACTGCCCTCCTCCCCAGGATGAGGAGGGAGGACTGAGTGCTGTGATATCTGCTGGACCCTGCTGGGTTCTAGGATCACCAGGGAAAAATTCTCTGATCTCAGGCTTGTGCTGCAATATCCTCACTGCCAATACTACCCTTGGTTCTTGAATCAGAGGCATCCATTTTAAGCCTGTTCTGCTGCAATAAGTAGTAGGTGTACTACATGCAGCCATCCCAAGTATGTGTGGAAATTACATGCCTATGCCACCTTCTTCCAATGCTCAAGGTTAAACAATCTGTCTTCAAGGTACAACTGTCCAGGGTAACTAGACTTTGGACAGCATTTAGGTAAACTCTACTATCCAAATAGTAGGGTTTTGTTATTGTTTTTTGTAAAAATCCATGTAATTTGGTTCTGAGGTTAAAACAAAATGTAGGCAATGTTGACTAATGCTGGGTTTTTATTCAAAATGTCAGTCATGTTGAATTGTGATATAAAGGTGAAGGTATCTGCCAAAAGTCTCCAACTGAGGTAGTATTAGCTTTTTCTGTTTTGATCAGGTGAAATAGAGCTGGCTGAATATAGAGAGACGGGGGCCTTACAAGACAGTATTCTACGCTGTGTGAGAGAAGAAAGCATTCAGAAAAAAAAACTGCGCTCTCTGAAACAAAAATCTCTTGATATAGGGAACGCAGACTCCCTGTTGTTCTCGTTAGACGAACATCGCAGGAAGTCCTGCATAGACCGCTGTGACTTAGACAAGCCTCCTGTCCCTGCTGCCTACGCCACACACAGGCACAGCGATCACGGCCGCTCCCGGCAGAATTCTTCTACTAAAGCTGAACATATAGATGCACAGGAAAGTCTTCCTCACACAGAGAGTTTCCAGGAAACAAAACGACCTGTCATACCAGAGGTTAGGCTAAATTGCATGGAAACCTATGAAGTGAAAGTGGACTCCCCTGTTAAAACTGCTGGTCCCAAGGAAGATTTAGATCTGATAGATTTGTCCTCCGATTCAACATCAGGTCCTGAAAAACATTCAGTGCTCTCCACTTCAGACAGTGACTCTTTAGTCTTTGAACCACTTCCTCCACTTAGAATAGTGGAGAGTGATGAAGAAGAAGAAACAACAAACCCTCTGAATGATGAGGTCTCTGGCAAAACTGCTGTTTCATCTCCTTCAACTCCTATCAATGTGTCTGCACTCAGCCTCAGCACAACTCCGCTGGTACAGTTCAGCATTGAAGATTGCTCCAAAGACTTTAGTTCTAAGGATACAAGCAACAACGCTTCAGCAGGAATAGAGGAGGTCATTTCCACTTCTCCCAAAGATCAGAAGGACTCTTCAGAGTTAGTTAAGCCAGAAGAATTTCAGGACATGTCCTCTGGAAACTCACTAACACTGAAACAGAAAAGGGACCTGCTGCAGAAATCATCTGCCCTTCCAGAAATGTCCCTTGATGATAACTCTGAGCTCAGTGTGGAGGAAATTAAACCTACTGGAACAATTCCAAGTCCAAATGTAAAGACAGTCCTTATTAAAGTCCCTGAAGATTCTGAAAAGCAAACAGAAAGTGATAAACTTGATACCAATACAGAGTCTGACACTGACCAAAACACAGAGCAGAAACAAGAAGGGGAGACTGAGGAGTCAGAATTTAAGATTCAGATTGTTCCTCGCCAGAGGAAGCAGAGGAAGATTGCTGTGAGTGCTATTCAGAGAGAATACCTGGACATTTCTTTTAACATCCTTGACAAGCTGGGAGAGCAGAAGGAGTCAGGTGAGCTCACTCACCCGATCAAAAGGCTTATTTTTGCATGAAGGTTTTAGTAACAGACCTGTGTAAGGAAACGTGTATATTTATAGTGACATGTGGATATTTAAAGCATCTGGTGTGGTAGCTGAGTGCTTTCAGGTGTGTGTTTCTCACAAGGAATGTGCTGACCATTCAGGTATGATGAATGTATAAAGGGCCTGTTTCAAAAGGAAGTGGAATTCTGTGACAAAAATACTCATTCTGATACCAAGTTTGGGAATGAAACCCCCTGTCATCTTTATGCTGGGAGTCAGACAAATGGTCATACTTCCGTGCCTTTTATCCTGCTATTCTAGTACATGCTACACTGATTCTCTTTTGGTGTAGTGGTTTTTGGCCCTTATTTCTTTTGCCAGCATAAGGCAGTGGAAAGCAGAATGGATCACAAAGTGCAAGGCTGAGCAGGCTGTAGACTTCAGAAGTAAGAGCACTTGGAATTAACCACTTAGATATAGACATGCATCTATATTTTGGTTTTATACACTAAAACCTATTTGTAGACTTCTTTGTACTGGGTATCCACAAAGTTTCATGGCCTGTGTTTGTTAAAGATTTAAAATTCAAAGATGGACCATATTCTGTGTACTGTAAATTATTTTTCAGGTTATTTCAATGCAAAGTTTTGTTACTAAGTTTTTTCAGGTGGAGAGGAAGGGAGTTTTAGCTTTTCCTCAGATTCCAATTGGATCTATTAAACCATTTGAAAAACTGTATGCTGCTGCCTTTTTAATTTCTTGGCTTTTTTTTTTCCCTAGGATTTTTCAGTTATTAGAATTTTTCCAGGTTTTTTAACGTATTAATGAAAAAGGACAGAATCTGTCAGGCCTCAGTTCTTTGTTGCCATTAAAATGGGGGGGAATATTTATGAATTCCTGACCTTACTTTTTTCTTAATTGTTTCAGAGGGAACCACAGCATAAATTCATAGGATACTCCACTTTTACAAGGTGAAATTGTTCCATGTAATCATAGTTACACTGTTCCCTTTATGTTTCAGGCCTGTTGTCCCATTTTTGGTTCTAATAAGCTGAAGGACTACTGGAGCTTTATAAAAATTAAAGAGAGCTGAGTGCTTTTGAATCTTTCATATAGAGAAGCGTGGTCTTGAAAGAATTGTTCAATTAGACTGAGTGCTTTTTTGACCATTAACAAGGGCCAGTTTTCATGCAGTAATGAACACTGTTACCCTTGAAACTGCTTGGAAGGGCTGTCTCAGTTCTGAAACACCATGTGGAACCTTTTTAATGCAGAATTTTAAACTGTGAATCTTCAGGATCGAATGCTAAATCTGCAGCCTCTTGAATGAAAACTTATGACATGTTAGAGTTAAGGCTTTTAAAGGATGCTAAGCTATCACTTAAACTAGCTTTACATCAGTGGTCTCTCTTATTTCCATGTTGGTGGTTCCAATAATCACTTGAGTGGGATCAATATCAAACTCTTTGTGCATTTATTAGTTGTGCATTTATTAGGCAGAATTCTCCTGTAGAAAGTGATTTTAAGAAATAGATCCCTGTTCCCCTATAAAAATTCTTATGACAAACACACTGAATCCTTTTAAAACTACGGGGAATGCCAGATGCTGAATGAATGCCTGAAATGATGTGAAAACAGCATCTAGGGAGAAGGAAGATAAAAAACTTTGTTGATTTTAAATGCTGAGAGTTTGAGCACGATTTTCACATGCAGATCCTGCTGCCAAAGGACTTTCAACGCTGGAAATGCCAAGAGAGTCATCATCTGCACCAACCCTTGAAGCAGGTGTTCCAGAGACAAGTAGTCACTCTTCCATATCAAGTAAGTTTACCTCTGGTTTGAGGATTAAAATCAAAGTTACTGTATTTGTGCATCAGATGCACATCATGTATGATAAATTCCTTCCTCTCAGTTTCCTTGATTCTTCGAAGTACAGCTGTTTTGGATATTATTAGAACTGTTCAATCTCTGATGGTCAGCAGCATTTTAACAGTTCGTAGTTAAAGATTTTCTCTTGGGACATGGCAAGTTTGACAAATGTGGTTTTCTTGAATTAAAGTAGGTAGCAGCTAAAAGCAGTAATTCACTAAAGCTGAATGTTTATTTTCCCCTGTGAGAAAACGTTGTCAACTGTCAGTGCACAGAAGCAGAAGATGAGAGTCCACAGGGCTGTTACTATGGCCTTTGGTACATTTTTTGCTGTACCTTAAGTAAAAAAATCTTGCAAAGTTTGTAAAATGCCTTGAATGCCACTTCCTCAGCTGCTCACTGAAATGTGGTAACTCTTTATCTGGGACTCCCATAACCATTTCAATTGAAAGTCAACTATGTTGTTTAAAGTAGACATGACACATGGCTTAACAGAGCACATGAGGGTAAGATGTTAAGGTGGAGGTACCTTAGAACACAACAAAATTCAGAATGGTGTGTCAATCTAGGTGACACATCTGAAGGCCAGTGGGGGTGAACTGTGGCTAGTAAAAAAGGGAGGGGAGATGACTTCCTTTGATGCCAATGAACTTCTGGGTCAGCTCAACTGTCTTGCTGAACTTCAATTTCAGATTGCTATAGCAGTGTTAAATTTTATTTTCTGGAATTCATCATCTGCGGATTTGATTGGAAGGGGTGTCTGGCTTATTAAAGGAAGAAGGTTATTTTAGACATGCTAGTTCAGTACCTCCCCAGTTTTCCCACAAGCATCTCAGGTCACGTGCATCTCACAGAGTACATTTGTTGGCCACCTAATGATACAGATGTCAATTACTAAAGCAGCTGAAGAGGTGCCAGTTAAGACCTATTCCTCTTGCTTTTAGCCTAGTGCTAATGATTCCTGTAAATTCCTACATATGAAACTGGGAGTAGTGTACCTGTATGATGTTGAGCCTGCATTCATACATAAATATTATTTTCCTCTTTCTGGAAACTTGCCTCAGTTTCCAACGGCGAAAAGGGATATGAATTCTTCCATTGTATCTCTTGTACATTTAGACTGAAATGGTTTTAATCTTCTAATAAGTATCTTTACAGTGCCTTGCACAGTAGGCCCAGATCAGGACTGTGAGCACAAGGCACTTCTGTAACACAAACAGGTAATATTACTTGTACAGCCAATGCCTGGCCATACAAAGCATACATCATTGACTGCAACAGGAGGATTTTGCCTTTGGGCTTCTCTTTTTGTGTAGAGAATTCTACAGGAATGGAAGGATTGACCAGATCAGTTGATAACAAATGGAAAGTGTTGCCAGCCACTGTATGAAGGTTACTGATCTTTTAATGTGCTTGTTAGGATTCTTGTAGAAAACCTGATAGAGGAAAACTTCTGCCCTGTCATGGTCTAACCCCAGCCAGCATCCAAGCCCCAGGCAGCCTCTTGCTCATGCTCCCACCAGCAGGATAGGGGAGAGAACGGGAAGGGTAAAACCTGGAAAACTCATGGGTTGAGATAAAGACAGTTTAATAGGGAAAGCAAAATCCATGCATGCAAACAGAGCAAAACAGGGAATTAATTCACTGCTTCCCACAGTCAAGCACATGTTCAGCTATCTCCAGGAGAGCAGAGCCCCATCACAGGTAATGGTGACTTGGGAGGATGAAGTCCATCACTCCAACTGTGTCCCCCCTCCCTCCTTCTTTTGCCCACTTTATATACTGAACATGATGCCATATGGTCTGGAATATTCCTTTGGTCAGTTTGGGTCACCTGTCCTACTGTGTTTCCTCCCAGCCTTCCATGCACCCCCCGTCTCCTCACCAGTGTGGCAGTACAGAAAGCAGAAAAGGCCCTGGCTCTGTGTAAGCCCTGCTCAGCAATAACAAATACATCTCTTTGTTATCAACCCTGTCTCCAGCACAAATCCAAAACACAACCCCATACCAACCACAGTGTCGAAAATTAACTCTACCCCAGCTCAAACCAGCACACCTCCCTTTGCCACTAGTCAGTCACAGGCATGAAAAGTGCTGCTCCACAGCAATCATCCAGGATCCAACACTGTTCAAAGGCTGCCAGCTCTGATATTCTTTGGGATTTAGATATTTTTGTAGCTCTCTGGTGGTTTGGATTTTGTTATTTTTTGAGTTTTTGCCCCTTACCTTATCATTACTTGAAATCATTGCTGTCACTGAGAAATCAGGTAAATAATCCTGGAAATCCAAACCTGCTCAACAATAGCCTGATTATGTGATATATTCATTAAGTTTTTTAATTACAATCGCAAAAAGCTGCTAAGAAAAATCAAAGAGATCATTTTCTCTGTTTTGGCAGTCATCTGCACTCCAAGCAGTGTTGTCAGTTCTAACATTAATTGCTGTTCTTTTATCAGGAAATTTTTTCTATGCTTGATAAAATGATAAAGCATCTATTTGAAATCATTGCCCTGGAAATGATGGAAATTCTATTTTTTCTCCTAATTTGCTGTGAAAGGCAGCTGCAATATAACTTTTAAAAGTGAAATATGGAATAGTGTCTTGGTTTGATTCAATTCTACAAGTTCAGTTATACCAGGACTGCTTTGCAGATATGCTGTACTTGGGCCAAAAAATGGAGTTTAAATGCACTTCAAAAGGATATAACTGGAAAGGATGTAATGAGGAAAAGCTTAAATACTTCATCTAATAAAATATTTTCAGTGCAGATTTTCACTGAAATATTAGTTTTGGTTGTTATTACTCAAGGCCTGTATTTGTCTTGTTTTGTTTTTGAGGGAGTACTCTGCTTACTCTGGATTTTAAACTCTCTGTTTAAAACTAAGTAGAGCAAGTTTAGGAGAAGGCACTCAACCCTTCTGGAAACTTTCTGAAAGTCTTATCTGTACTTCTTTATCACTGTTAATAATGTGAAATGCTGTGTTTAATTTCACAGCTTTGATGGTTACTGTTTGGAACTTTAGAATGGAGCTACCCAAGAGTTGGTGGGCTTTTTAATGATGTTGAATATAGTTGCAGATGCAAATAATCATTCAGGGAAGATTTTACTTTGTTGCCCTTTCTCTAAGGGCCTGTTGAAGAAAAAACTTTAGTTATACTTAAGGCAACATTTTAAAAGCTTTCCTGGATACTTGTGTCAGCAGCTTCACAGGCCTTGTTCAAGCAGGGCCTTAAAACTCTGTCATCATACAGTGAACAATGATTTTAGTTTCAGTGGGGGAAGTATACTGCTCAGGCTCAATTGTCCAAGCGAATGTATTATGCTCGTTCAATTGGAATTTTTTTTAATGAGTGGAGAAAAAAGTGAGAAAGTCAGAAGCAGTGTATGATCTTTCTTCCTCAGTTTAGTTAGAGAAAATACATGGAATCATTTACGTTGGAAATGAGCTTTAAGATCCATGAGTCCAAACTAACACTGCTAGTCCATCACTGAGTCATGTTCCTAAGCACCGCATTGATATGAACCAAAACTCTTAAGTCTCCTTTCTGGTTTTACTTTGAGCATTATCCAGTGACACAAATCTCATAAATCAAAATTTTTAATGAAGTCAATTGTTGGATGAATAAAAATTGAATGTTTGTTGCTTGATATCTCTCTATAAGAAAAATGACAGTGAAGTTACACAAGGGTCTCATCTTCAAAGGCTGCTGGCTTCACACTTCAGCAGAATGTGCAGGTGTTCTGCCTGGGGGGTGGGTGTGTAGGAGGCGAGTTCAGGTCATGCCACCCACGAAGGATGCTGGTGTACATAGTGTCAGTGAATTTGTTTCCCCAGGATCAGCATGGACACAGAAGTCCTCTGTGCTTTGCTGGGAGGAGACTGAGTTTCCTTCCTTGGTACACTGTATGTGAGTGAACGTCAAGTGTACATTTATTGCCTCTCAGCATGGGAGCTTTGAGGTAGTATGTTAATACTTCACAGATACCAAGTTTTTTGATGAGCTTTCTTACTATTTGGAGGCAAAAAGGCACTGACAGTTGACAGAGTGAATCCAAGTCTTCTGACTGATGGCATTGGGGCCAGAATTGTACCCTGTGTAGTTGTATGAAAGGTGCATACCGACTTGAGCAAGATCCTTAGAGCAGGTCATCATTGTCATTTCAGTATTTATATCCTGCCATCTTGTAAGATCAGGAAATGAGAGTAGTTCTAAATGCTGTCTGAGCTCCTGAAATCCTTTTGCATTTCTGACTTGCAGCTCAGTTCAGACAAATGAAAAGAGGCTCTTTGGGAGCTCTGACAATGAACCAGCTAATGAAGAGGCAGCTGGAACACCAGTCTAGTGCTCCCCACAATATCAGCACTTGGGATACTGGTGAGCTGCATTTATTGTTCTTTATTTCTATTTCCTAAACCAATTACTGTGTAACAATCCACTTAAAAAAAAAGAAAAAAGAGGGAATATTTCTATTCTACTATTGCAGATAAGTGATCAGTGACAAGTCTAAAATGAATCTTATAGAGAGTACAAGATTACCACCTAGTAAGAGTTGGAATAGTTATGTATTTGGGAGGTAGACCCTCTGGTACAGTGTTGTCTCTTTAATTGTGCATATTATTCAGATTATTTCCTGGTTTCGTTGAAGGAAATGGAAGTATCACTGTTGAATTCATTAGGTATAGGATTTCATCCCTGGTGCATGGAATCATTTATTTGTATGTGTGTTTACAATGGTGTTGGTACACCACAGAGTTGTCCCTTATGCCAGCCAGTTTTGTTTCCTTTTGAAGAAGTTTTTACCAACTCATGCTGAACACCTGACGTTTCTGTTTACTCACTGCTTTTTCTCCTTTTAAGATGAATGCAAAGCAATGAAAAGTGAATTAAGCATGTAATTTACTCACTACTCATTTTATTTGTTTGGTTATTTTCTTCCTGTAAAACACTTTCAGTTATACCAAATTCTTAGCAAATGTCACTAAACAATAAATTCATTCGGGTTTATCAGAAATGCTAGATATTTTAGTGCCTATTTTGATGTTAGTGGCATTACAAAATTGTACTTCTCAGGAATTTATCAGCAGATCCAGATGCATCTAGAGAAATGAATGCTTAAAATATTATATGGAACTTAGCATGCTGAATGGATGTCTTACCATCAGCCCTGAACAGCTGAGTTGAAATTTTTGGTTAATTTAGTCTTCAACATCAAGTTCCATCAAACTAAGTTGTGTAGCTGAAGAGTGGCTACAGATATGGTGCATAGTTCAGGATTATCCTTTGTGTTCCAGTCTACTGAATAGCATGCTCAGCATGAGACCCTTAAATCATAAAGGTCAGAATTTGCCAGTGGTAACAGTGGGTGGGTTTGTTCTATCAGCAGGTAAGTTTATTTATTGGAGAGACTTAGCTGGATCACCTAGTCTCTGAGGCAGGGTTTTAGAGATTTAAAAGTTACTGCCTTTGTTCTGCAAGAGTACTTAGCCTGTATTCAAAATGAACAGGTCAATACTCAAAACTGTTCAGAATCCCTGTCTAGTTAATCCTGTTCCAAATCTGGTAGCCTTCTTCACATCTATGACCTTTCCCTCCAATATTTAATTCAGCTAAAGGCCTTCAAGCATGGAGAGGCAAAATGAAATATTCTTTTCTGGAAAGCTTTGCATCTCTCAGTTTCTTGTTTAACCACTAGCTTCAAAGTAAAATTTTTATTTGGACAGTGATTTTTTTTTTTTTCAGGACAAATGCTCAATGTGACTGTTTGTCATTTCAGTGTCACACCACAATTTTAAGACTCATTATACCCATGTATACCCACTAGGAAGTAGTCTCATCCCACATAAATATATGATGTGTTTGGTCCACGCATGCTATATTAACTTATTTTTTTATTCCCTGGGTAGGTGTTGTGTCTCTTCCATTCTTATATCAAACCACTCTTTTCCCAAGCTTGCT
>WAAE01007005.1:0-47358 GCA_013400495.1 Nicator chloris
TATATACAGAAACACACATATGAATAATTTAAAGGAAATTTAAAAGGTATAGTGTGGAAAATGGAGACACAGAAAGCTCCCAGAGCCTTGTGCATACAGGCTCAGAGATAGAGATGGATACAGGGTTGGATCTAAGACTGTGGAGAAGGCTTGCAGATTTGGAGTTACACAGACACAAAGCAAGAATGTCGGTTTGTGGGTTTAAGCAGAAATATGTTTTAAGCAAGCAGAAAAATGCCTCAGGTAAGTGAAAAAATATATTGAGCAAGACAGTAGAAAATTTTAAAGTTTAGCAATAAAGCTTGATATAGAGTTAGTACGAAGCTTAAGATGTAGCAAAGTAAGTTTGTGTAGCATTATATGATTGGATAAGAAAAGACGCATTGTGGTAGAGCCATATAAGGCAAAACAGTCAATGACTGGTGTAAGAAGACACTAACAGGCTTCATGGAAGTGGCTGATTGGTTAATAAACTTATATAAGGCATTTTAAGTAGAATTGGGGTGGCTTCTGATGTGATGGCATTGGATGTAACAGCCTCAATGTCTCACCCTCTCATGAGACTGATTAAGCAATAAAACATCTTTTACAACGTCTCTCAGTCATTCTCGTCTCCACTATCCCAACAGTATGGAAATTGTCAGGAGGAGGAAAATTAAATGTAGCCCTGGATTCCAGTGTGTTGAGTGTTGTCACTGTGAGGTCAGTGGAAACTGAATTTGGAATAAACATAAAACAGCTTTTATCACTTTATTTGTAATTATTTGGAATGCTCTGTGCATCATATTGGTACGATTGGTATGCTGTCAAATAGCAGAATTACAACAGGATCACTATGAGAATGTGTATGTGTGTGTATGGATGAAGAGAGCCAGGGAGGAATCAGAAATATTTCACAGTCTGTGGCCATGTAACTTCACTTTTCTATGTAGCTGTATTCATTTCAGTGCTTTATTATGACATATCATAAATCAACATTACAAGCTGGCAAGCAGAGATAAATAGGGACAAAGCTCTTTTTATGGTATTTTGTGCTGCTGAATAATTTGGAATCTCATTTTTGAAGGCTTAAGGCTGAAGTACCATATATTCCGAACAACTTTTTTTAAACACACAGATGAATGGTACACAGCACACTGTTAAAAATGAAAGGGCCTCATCAACAGCCACACACATCCACAGACACACACTCATACAGAAGGTGTCAAAATGAATTAAACTTGCTAGCCTTCCCTTCAGTTCTGTCTCTTGTTGAAGAGAATAATGGGTGCTTCTCACATTAAACAGGAGTAGAAAGAAGCTAGTGCAAAAACCAAAGCTATGGCCTGATTTAATAGGCTAATGTTGTCTGGAAAATATTTACTTCTGAGGGATTTGTTCACTTTATGTTTCTAAGCTTCCACATATTTTTCTCTTTTTTTCTTGTTTTGTATTTAAATAAAACAATCCAAAGAAGTACAGTTATTGCATTTCTTTTGCTCTGAGACTATAATATTCTAATAGAGGAAAGAGCAATAATAATAGAAATAATGATGATGTTTGCAGTGAAGTCATCCTGTGTCATCCTAAGGCTAGTCGGAAATGCCTTCAAGTACGGGAAAAATAGATGCAGCAATTTAGAATGTAGCAAGAGAGAATAAATACAGAATAAAGCCTGACTGCCTGGATTTATCTCAGAAGTATGTAAAAAGTGAATTCTATATACAAAGACAGTTCAGAGCAGACAATTATTTACCATTGAGAAAAGGGAGGTTTTATGTCCCCTACTGTCACCTTCCTTTGGCACTGGAGAACATAGCTTACAACCTGATGAAATTACCACATGTGCACATTTGCCTGGACAGAGAAAAGCTGCTCCAGCAAGAAAAAAGACTGTATCATAAGTCCATTTTCCTATAAAAATAGTGGTCTAATCTCCCACTAAGAATCACAAATTTTTAAAGTAGTGAATGTGGCATTTTCTACACAATTAAATCTTTTTGTAGGAAAGTCCTTGCCTATGTGTGCTCCTATGAATTGTCTATGAATGCCCTCTGCTAATCACAACTGTGACAGCAATAATTCTCTCTTACCAGAGGTGAGCCTCTAAAAACAGAAAAGGTGAGCAACTTGAGAGTCTGCAAAATGGTTTTAGGACTGCAGAAATTTCCCAGAAAACCACTGAGTAGTCTGGTTATACATGCCATACTGAAGATTTGTCCCATACACCACAGTCTATGACATCCCTCAGAAGGTCTAATGACATTCTGAGACATTTAGGGAGGCCTTGGTATAGCAGGATGCTCTGCCCTGGTATGCAGTGAAGCAACTCAGACAATGCTCTGTTTGCAAGTCTCTGGGTAGTGGATGGAGAGGGGTGTCGTGCAGGTTTTGGTGTTGAACTATGCTAAAACCAGTCTGCTCACCAACTTCAAATTAACATCCTGGTACTGAGACAACCAGAGATGTGTGACTGGCAGTCAGTTACTTTACACTGTAAAAGTCCAGTCCAGTCTCATACAGTTAGCTTGTTCTAACATTCTAACAATTCCTCCTTGGAGTGTGTGGAGATTCCTCCTTTGGATTTTGGGGATGCCCCCCAAGGATATTCCTCAAGACTGAATGAAAAAGACCTGCCTGTGAGTGTTGGCATGGTGAGTTATATCACTCTCTTCTTAATAGTTGTTTATTTTTGCTAGCTTTAATACAATTGTTTTAACATAATTTTTTTTTAATATAGTGCACTATACGCTATTAGTAGTTTTAGCTTTTATACTGTGTAGTAAATAATTCTGACTAAGATCTTTTGTGTAATCATTTGTCATAATAAATAGCTCCTCTTATAGAACTAAGTCAGATTTGCAAACTTAATCCTTAGGGATTAAATCTTTGACAAAGCCTGGGGCTAAGATGGGATCCAACCGCACCTTGATTCCTCTCTAAGGAGTTTAGAACACAAGCGAGTCCTTTCTGCACCTCATGACTCAACAGCACAGTTTCTCTAATGATCTTTATTGAAAGCTCCAAGTCCATCTACAACTCTTGATTAACTTTCCAGCAAACACACATAAAGTCAAATTATGGAGAATCCAGTTGGTTTTGTGGAAAGGTTTAATTTTATTGATTTATTTAAAAGAAAAAAATTGCAAATAAGTATTTTAACTGAAAATTGATTGCCTTGATTATACCAAAATTTTTCATTAAACAAATTCTACAAATAAAGAAAATATAGATTGAAATGCATAAGTGCAAATTTTACATAGCAGAATCTGTACATTGGGAGGGAATGTAGTCACAGTTCTTTGACTAACAAGGCAAAGGTCTCCCTTGTTCCCCATTAAAATCATTACTGGACATAAAAAGATAGGTAAAATGCACTAATGGAACAAAGAAGATAATTTCTCTTTGCCGTTGTTTCCCGAGAGTGTCTCAGCAGACACTGTTCCCAGCTAGCTATGGGAGAACAGCGCCAGTAATCAGGCAGCCTGTCACCCTGGGCTGTCACTTGCCTCAGGGGTCGAGTCTGCTCCTTGCGAGTTCTTTTCCCTGTTATGTCCTCCGTTTGGATATGGCATACGGCGAGGAAAGAAGGAGAGTCTCTAAGCAGGGGCAAAATCCAGCTTTATTGTGGAGCTCTGTAATGGAGATCCACCACTGAAGGGTGCCAGCTGCTGAGAGCCCAGAACAAAGCTGGGTGGGATCTTTTATTTGGGGGTGGAACTGTGGGTGTACAAGGGGTGTCAACAATAAGTCCTCCAATAACAACAGAGGGGTGGAGGGTCCCAACTTTGACAAACAGAACTCTTAACCAACAATAGGAGGGAGGGGAGGGACCCCCTGGACTCCAGCCTATCACTCGACGCTCCCTCTGGAATCATCCAGAAGGACAGGAAGGGCTGCCGAGTGATAGACAGGGCCCAGAGGGAGGGGATGCATAGATTGATAGGGAAAAGTCTGGAAATCAAGGAGGAGACAACTGATTGACTTCTCGGGAGAAACTAAATTGAAGCTTGCTATAGGGGAGGAAGAACGAACCATGAAACAAACCACAACATCTCTTTCCTAAATGTCTGAGGCTGTAGCCAGGAGAGGTCAGTGAGAAAAACAAAATGTCTGTAGCACCTTCCAGGACTCTGGAAGTAACTTTTGCAACTTCTTCATTGAACTCATCATGGTAGGAAGTTTCTCCTAAATATTAACTTCTCAATATATAAGGCTGGTTGAATTCTGCCCAACTAACAGCATTTCATTTGAAAAACAATGGGAAAGTATATAAAAAGATGAGTGACGGTTGCGTAATTTTAAAGTAACTTGTACTAGCGTACAACATCTTAGAAAATTATTTCTTTCAAGAAATTGGATTAAGAGTACTAAAGAATCAGATTCTTACTAGGAGTTCATAATCAAGAAGTCCTTGCTTAATAGTCAAGGACAATGGAAATACTTCTATTTCTACTGACTCGTTATGCACTTCTATTTTCAGTCTTTGGGATTACTTTTGTGATTGGCCCTGTGCTAAATTATTTGCATAAAACCTGATAATAATGGCAGGATGATTATATAAAAGAGTCTTCTAGTTCCATGCTAATGAATAACTCTGTTTCATGGAGGAAAAACTGTGAAATTTGGGGCCATTGATTCTCTCTAAATATAAAATAACTTAATACAAAGATACTGCATATAAAAGAGTCAATTAGTTTTATGCTAATGAATAACTGTGTTTCACTGAGGAAAAGCTGTGAGATTTCAGAACCATTCATTTGTTCTAAATACAAAATAACTTAGTACAAGATACTGCATGTTTTACAAGGTTTGTATCTTTGTGCTATTCTGAAATAAAGTGCTTAATAACTAGACTCATTAATACTAATGGTAAATCAGTGAGATTAAATATTTCTATAAATCATTTTATTAACAAAACAGAGGGCTCATTATAGAACTATTGAACGATTAAGCTGCAATATTTCAGTATCAGCATTTTATAAACATTTCAATTAGCACAGGTTGACAACATAGAAGGGGAGGAATAAAATAATTTAGCCATATTATAGGACACAGACTGCCAGACTGTTGAGAAATAAGGAACGTTTCAGTGGGATTGTAACTGCATAGCAAATCGAACATTTAAAAAAAAAAATATAAAGCATCTCTAATCTGAGCCTTTCAAGGACCTTCTGAAGGACTGTCTGCTGCTACTCTTCACCATATCATTTTACTATTATCCTTAGAAGGAAGACTGCCAACCTGAAAGGAATTTGAACAACTGAAGATAAAGAAATAAGAATAATGATCGCTTAAGAGAACAAAGTGAAGAATAAAGTGCCTTCAGTAAGAATGTTTAACATATATAAGTGGTGAAAAATGATAGCTAGAAATCTGCATTTTAAATGTGCTACAACAGATCTGAAAGTATAAGATGACCACAGAGCAAGTGTTGGGAGAGTGTCAAAATTATAATGTCTTGATTCTTTTGAAGTTCTTCATGTCCAACATTTACTTAGCTGTTATCCTGATAATTATCACATATATACTGGGGTGGGAGAAGGAAAGCCTGCATGAAATACTAAAAAAGGGGAGGGGAATTAGTTTGGTAATTCAATTTCACACTCAAGCTGTTTTCTATTTTCCATTTCTGAATGATACTTATGTAAAAAGGAGCTGTTGTTGGCTTAAATAGGGAGAGAGAGAATGTAACGATAGAAGGGGTAAAATAAAGAGTACTTTCAGAGTCTGGGATTCCTTCACCAGAGGAAGAAAATTATTCAGTTCTAGTCTTCACTTTCTTGAATTACAGTTGCTGAAGGGAAAAAGAGCTTGTTATTTTGAGTTTAGTGAAACAAGAAAATGAAGAAAGATATTGTCTTATTCTCTTCAGTATGTGGAAATGTATAATATTATGTAGTAGGGGCAGGATCTTATTTTGCATCGTACTTTGATGGTGTTGGCTTTTCTCTGACTGTCTGTAAAATTTCAGCCCATGAGACCAAATTCATCTTTCATGTAAGTGGTGAGATTCTCTGAAGTTAAATGGACAGAAATTACTCGAAATACAAGTAAATCTGGTATAAACATATCATCAGCGTAACTCTTTTTCCAAACCTTTTTTTCCATCAGCTGAGGTACTCAGTGGAAGGGCAAGTTCTTCCCTGGTATGGTTATTTGTCATTGTCAGCTCTCATTCTGTGAGCATGGATGGAATATGGTCTCTCTTTTAACAAGCAAGGTATTAATACTTGAGGAGCACAAGGATTACTTGATAATTTTTTCTAATTTTATTTTTTGTTTTATTTGGGGTTTGGGGTGCGTTTTTTTGCTTTTGATTTAGCTCAACAATATATTTTATTCACATAGAAAAAATGCCTTAAATTAACTGTAAAATCTCATATACTTGTATCAATAGAAAATGTAATGCCCACCTTCAGAATAAAACAGGAAGAATATTTTATTTGGAAACATATAAAAGCAGACAACAGATTTTTAAAAGAACCTTTAAAAACCCTAAACATAATGTGAATAAACAATCTTTGATACCTTGATGTTTACTTTTGGTTTCTATGTGACTTCATGGAAAAGACAAAATAAGGTTTAGGCATGCATCCTATGTCAAGATCCCAGTACCATAAAAATTTTGGCTTAATTTATATAAAACCAGGAACAAGTCATTTTCCACTGAAATATCTACCTGAAAAAACAATCCAAAATGTTTGGTTGATCTGTTGGAAACTCCCTCAATCATTTTAAAATCAGTTTAAGTTTTCTGTGATATAACTTCCTTCTCTGGGTTTAGAAGCTTAGCAGAGTATCTGATATGTCTAAATTATTTTCATTTACATATATATGTGATATACACAAGCAAATTTTGAATAATGCTTACATTATTTATCTGAAAGAGTATTTAAATCTAATGAACACTTAAATTAATGATTTCTGCATCAGGTATAAGGGAATAATTAAAAAGCCTGCATAACAACAAGACAAGGATAAAGAAGTTAACAAGGTCAAAAAATGTTCATTATAAAGTAGAATAGGTCCCTAGTGATACAGATAGAGATGAATGGAAAATCTGAGTTAACAAAAATCGTGTTTGATAGCTAAAATATTTCATGCTTATCAGAGAATCACAGAACTATGGAATTAGAGAATGTTTCCATTTTGGTTTGGGAGGGTCATTCAAAGTTCATCTATTGCAAGTCTCCTGTCATGGGCAAGGACATATTTCACTAGATCAGGTCACTCAAAGCCCCATCTAATGTGACTTTGACCACTGCTAGCAGTTGGACAACCGCAACTTTTCTCGGCAATCTGTTAGGGTGTTTTGCCATCCTCAATGTAAAAAATTTCTTCATAACATGCAGTACAAACTGATATGGGTTTAGCTTAAAACAAATAACCCTTGTCCTTTCACTACAGGCCCTGGTAGAAAGTCTTGTCCACCTTTCTTATAAGTCTGTTTTACATATATTGTCTCTAATAAGTTGTCCTCAGAGGCTTTTCCTCCCCAGGCTGAGCAACCCCAAGTCTCTCAGCCTGTCTTCGTAGGGGAGGTGGTCCAGCCCTTATCATTTTTGTGGACTCCTCTGGACTGCTCAAACAGATCCAAACCTTTATGCTGGGATCACAGAGCACTCAGTACTCCAGGTGAGGTCTCACAAGAGTGGAGTAGAGGGGGACAATCACCTCCATGAACACTGCTTTGGAGGCACCAGTATATGATTGGTTTTCTGGGCTGCAAGCACACATTGCCAGATAATGTACAATTTTACATCAAGCAGTATTCCCAAGTTCTTCCCCTCACAGCTGCTCTCAATCAAGTAATCATCCAGTCTGTATGGATATTGGGGGTTGTCCTAATTCAGATGCAGTACCTTGGACCTAGGACTTGGTTTTGTTAAAATTAATGACGTTTTTGTGGGCCACTCCTCAAGCCTGCGAAGGACTGTCTGGATGGCATCCCTTCATTCTACCAGATCAACAACACTGTTCAGCTTGGCATGATCTGCAAACTTGTTGAGGGTAAATTAACTCTCACTGTCATTAAGAAAGATATTAAATAGTATTGGTGCATTAAGGGACATGATTAGTTACAAGTTTCCACTTGCTCAATAAGCCATTGACTGTAATTGAATGTAGCTGTCCAGACAATTCCTTGTCTGTCCAACAGTCCCCGAGAAACTCATGAATTTAGATAAACACAGTTCAATAAATTAAGCAAAAGCCACACATGCAAGCAACCAAACCAAAGAATTAATTCATCACTTCTTATGAGCAAAGAGGTGTTCCAGGAGAGCAGAGCTCCTTCACGTGTAACTGTAACCTGGGAAGATAAGCATCACTCCAAATGTCACCCCCCGTCCTCCTTCCTGCCACAATATGGACATGCTGATATGACTCCCGTATTCCCCAGACCATCCCTATAAAATGTCTGTAAAATGCCCAGAGTTGTCCACTGTCTTCATTCAGTCCATGACTTGAGGCTCTACCTGTCTTAGTGGCCACTGAGGACAAGAGATGTGTGTGTGTTTTGTGGAGTTACTGGGCACCAAAGCCAGCTCAGATCAGATCGTAGCTGTACTTGCACTACCTCAAGTGAGGCTCATCCACCACTGGTCCAGGTAGTTCGTTATAGGAAGTCCTATAACGCAGAACTCAAATCATGGGTTACAATAAATAAAAGGTATTTCCATTAACAGTCTACAACCCTTGTGCCTTTGGGCCAGGCCAGGGCTTTAACATTGCAAATGAACTCTTTCCTGAGCTTAGTTAGTAACAAGAAAAAAAAGAAACACAAAACCACCAAACAAAACAACAAATATTACATAGCCAAAATAAAAAATTACTGTGTCTGCAAAAAGGCATTCTTCGAAACATTCCAGGAAGAATGCTTATATATAGCATAATATAACTATTATGAATAACCTGCTCCTTAAAGATGAGTGAATGCTGGTGCTGCAATCACTTAGTTCAAAATTATGCTCCTGCCCTTTGGATAGAGAAAGTAGAGCACTGGCAAGATTTGAATTCAGCATGTGGAAGAAAACCAGCAAAAATAACCATCTGGCATACAGCACCCAATGTCAACCCACAGGGGCTATTTCCTTATCCCAGAAACCTTCAGAAAGGTCTAAGAGACCACAGCAGTGATGCCATAAGTCTCCACAGTGAAAAAGGAACCCTAAGATTTCAGTATTATAAACTCAGAGGTTTAGACGTTTCTGAGTGGAGTTAATGTAAAAGTTCTCCAGATCTAATTCATAATGCAAATACGATAATTCTGTCCATTTCTTATAATGAAGGGAGGAGACATATACCAGTCCCTGAAGAAAAGCAAAACATGTAAAACTGTTAGGAAGATAATGTCAATCCTACAATTTTTTTTTCAACCTCTTCAGAATATAAAAGCCTTCTGAGTTACCATGACTGTGTCAGAAGAGTTCTTGCCAGAACCAATGGAGAAAAAAAATGTAACTTGTGGTCATTGTCATGCCAGCTGTGTAGCAATAAGAAACTGACTATTACTAGCCACAAGACCTCTCTTGTCGCGTCAGCCCTGGATCCTGGAGCAGGCAGCGAACCCGGCTGTGGCTGTCACTGCTCCCGGAGGGGCGCAGCTGATAGAGGGGGGTGCGGGGTCTCTCTCACTTGAGCCCACCCAGGCAGTGAGACGATCCGTGGCTTCGCTCACGGCTGGTATTTGTAGATCCTCTCAGCAATAGGTCAGCGACTTGAGGTGAGGCAAAGGGCAAAGAGGAACCACACAGTCACTGATTCCCCAAACTACTTTATTGTAGTCAGGAAGGGGAGTGACAGTATGGCTTAGGGACTCCTGGCTGGGGAGCAACCAGTGGCAGGCGTTACCACGGTGACAACCCAGGCACAAGAGCCAGCAGCAAAGGGAGGACAACAGCTTATAAAGGGGGGTGGAACGATGGAATGGTACAGATGCTTAGCCAATAAAAAATTAAAATGGGAGGGGAGTACAGAACATCAATCATAACTAAAACCAATAGGAACAGATAGGGGGAGTGCCAGGCTCTCAACAACCCATCAGGGGATGAGAAAGGGAGAAGGATCTGGAACTAAGGGAGTGGATTGGAGGGATTGACAACAGATGGGGAGGGAACTACAATGCCTTGTATGGGAATGGGGCATGGACAACTCGGGACAGACAGGGAAGGATCTGGATAACTGGGAGGGGTCGGGATGAATGGCATTTGGGAGAAACCAAATCATAACTCCACAAAAGGGGATAGGAAGGAACCATCTTTGGGATGCCAATTGCAATTTTAAAATAAAATTGCGCACCGCAATACTCTCTGGAAGGGCACTACTATGAACAGCTCAATCGATTTGTTATCCATCTGAATGTCTTTTTCACTAGTCAGCAGGTAGCTACAAGATCAGCCCATACAGCAGACAAAAACTAACCCTCAAACATCACAATAAATTTTTTTCCCTATCTATACAGCATACATGCATCTTGTGAAAAGTTAACTAGCTTCTCATGGAAATAAATTGTTCAACATAAAGGCCTATGAATGTTGAATTATGTTTACATTTAAACAAAATAGTGCTGATGTATTATGTTAAAGATCATCAGTTGGAGACAGAAATGACACAAACTTACTGAGGGTCCTCAACAAACAGTCCTGAGTTTATTATGGACACCTCTTTTATAGGGGGTTTGAATTTCCTGAGTTTAGACAGCTGATTGGACTGGGTCTTAACACCGCCCAGCTACTTGACCAGTGATATGTTAGCAATTAGGATTGAACAGGGTTGGCTGAGGTCCCTTGGGTTTGAATCCAACCCATACCCACCTTATCCAGGGACTTGTTTTTATTCCTAGGCTGGTCAGGTTTGTGGGTCTGATACAGCTATATTTCTCTGGCAGCTGCATGGCAGCTACAACCGTGACACCAGTGTACATGAGGAACACAAATGTTCATCTGAATTGAGAGGTCAGGTTTTGGTGTGACATACAAGCACTGTTTACTAAACAAGGATTTCAGTGGCTCTGGTATTTCGAAGGACACATAATTTTTTTCCTACTTTGTTGTTACGATTTTCCTCCTCACAGCTATACAATCACTGTATTTTCTCTCAGCAACCTCAATGCAGAGAAAATGAAGTTATACCGGTGTTTTCTGCATCAATGATGTTTTGTGCTAAGAGCAGATCAAAACAAAAAAACCAAAAACCATTGGTTTTGTGGAAGAGTGTCAAACCAAAATGTTTTGTAAAGCTACATTAATTAATTCTGTGGTTTAAAGATCCCTACTTCAAGTCACACAGACACATGATCCTGATAAGAGTAAAATCCCTAGATTTTGTAAAGATGGTCTCACACAGACTTGGTATGGAAATGTGCCATGTACTAATCTAGGAAATGATCCAGAGGAAGCAATCAAATCTATCAAGTATCTGTGTGGATAGCTGGCATACAGGACCTGTCAGTAGAGGGAAATCTTATTCACAACCAGAAAATTACTTTGAAAATGTTTTAGCAATCATGCTGAAGTGTTAAAATATTCTGAATCAAAATCCTTAACAGCAATTAAAAATTAACAAGAATGAACTCTTCATTAACATTAACTTCTAATCAACAAATTTACATTTACATGTAAAACAAATAGTGAGAATTTCATTCCATACTTTTTAACTCTAATAGGGCTAAATGCAGTCCTTGGTAAAGACAGGATAAGAATAATGGGATTGCAAAATATAACTCAGGCTAGATTTTTCTTAAAATATTGTTCCCTTTCCAGAAAAAGTCAAGATACTCCAAATCTCTTCAAGCTAAGATATACAGCAGATCTGATTCTTAGTCGATCAATCAAGCAGAATCCTGGTTCTGGAAGCAATCAGTACTTGATATGCAGAGAAAGGCTAAAGGCTTCAGCAATACACCTGAACATTTTGGGAGTGCAGGAAGTGTAGTAAATAAGTTGCTGCTTCAGATTTTATATATATTGTTACTGTTATAATGTTTACTAGGGAAGAGGGTTATTAATTGTTAATTACCCCGTTGCCCCCACATTTATACCGTTTTTTGTATCCCCCTTCGTCGGGTGCCACCCCCGCCACCTCCCTTTGTGGCCGTTGAGTGAGCCCGGTCAGGAGAGTGCGGGCCCCGGCTGCCCCCGCCCCTGCCTCCCTGGGGCCTCCGCCAGCCCTGGGCCCCAGCGCGGGCCAGCCTCAGCTAGCCCGGCGTCCCGCACCTTGTCCATCGCAAGTGTGTGTAGAGGGATGCTAAAGCCCCCCCGGCCCGAGCCTGCCCTGCCGCCGTCCCCCCTGGGGTGGCTCCCGGACCCCCTCGCCCCAAAACCCCAGCATAAGCCAGCTCCAGCCTGCCTGGTACCCCGTGGTTCATCTATTGAAAGCAGAAAGAAGACGCTTGAGAGCAGACGGAGATGAGTCGTCAAGACAGGACATGTGAAAAGGATTGAGCAATATATCCCATGAGTATTTCCTCATGCAAATAAGAACACCTTGAACACTTTTCAGAAAAAAAAACCTGCAAATGGAGAGCCAACATACAGTCAAAAGACATAAACAGCACCCCAAGTCAGGGAAGAAGTGGAGGCATCTCCAGATCCTAATTTGAAGCTTTTGCCCCATCCCCATGACCTCAAGAAAGCCAGGAAAAGGTGTACCCGAGCTCCTGAGGCAAGGGGGAGTGTCTACCCAGGGCCTGCCGCGAGGGAAGAGAGACCCAGCTCTGCCCTGCAGCCAAGCGACAGAGCTGCAACATCTCCTCCTCCTCTGTGTTGCCTGTAGGCGGTGATGGCAGGACCCGTCAAGCCTCCCACCTCAAGCTGATCACTAAATAAAGGCATTTAAAGGAGAAACCTGTCTTGCCCTTTTTATTCATAACAGGAGGCATTAATGAAGAGGAGAAAAGTCTTTTCTTGCTTTTCTGAAGATAAGCTTAAAGTATAAAAACCAGAAAATCCATACTAAATCAATTTCATTGTTTCATTGTGTTGTCATAATATAGGCCTATGCTATAAATTTATTTCAGTATGTTTTTGCTTATTAATATTTTACTTAGTATTATAATTCTTACATTATACTTAGTATGAAACCATATATTCAATATTAAAAAAAAATTTAAAAAATCTGTGAAGAGGAGAGCCCCACAAGGATAAATAGCATATATAGATGTACCTATGCTTACAGAAAGGTGTAAGGGTAAGTGAAGATGTGGCTAAGCTAATAACAGACCATTATTAATGGACCATGCACCATTTGATATGTGCAATGAACAGATATTCCCAGTAGATTGAATAAGTTATGCAGAGCAGTTGCCTGATTGGATGCATTTAAAAACATTGAGGACCTGGAGCTAAGCACTTACCGTGTTAATAGAAGTGCTGCTCATTTTCATCCAGCAGTTTATCTCCTAAGTGTCTAAAGGGACCTCAGGCCAGGTTACAAAGGAGTCTAATGGCCTTGCAAACAAAGTAAATGCTAAGAGAGCTTCCTATCCACAGGAATTCAATAACTTCTAGAATGTGTGAGTATTACTCCTCAGATATAAAGCCATGCATGACAGATACTCAAAAGGCTACTAGAACTCAAAAGGCATGAGATATCTCAAAGAAACCTTGCCTTACCCTTCAGGTTTCTAAAGATTTGTGGAATCAACCTTGCGAATTTGTGGAACCAAATTTGTGAATCAACAGTAGGCTTTTCTTTTTTTTCTTTACTATTGCTACTCTGAATCATTGCAGAATGAAGACTTTCTAATGCCTGGCAGCAGCAAGCAGATTTTAAAGACTCAGAAAATCACGCTGACCTAGAACCAGATTAATTTATGCAAGTATTAATTTTGGCTAAATATACTCTGTATTTCTTTGACTAACTGAGATTAATGCCATTTGCAGAATAAAAATCCTCAAAATTATTATTGCTTAAAATAGGGTAGGGAAAAGGACCAAAATCACTGGAATAAATTTTTTTATCCCTTTTTCATACCAAGAAAAAATGACACTTTTATTAAAAATGGAATGATGCAAGCTACATCCAGATCAAGTTTCCAGCTGGACTTACTTTATTATCAGCATTTACATCTGAACAAATGCTGATAATCACAAGTGTATTAAATAGTGCTAACTAGTAAGATACAATTTCTTACATATATTTTACTAAATAAATGAAGAGTGACATCTCTCTAACAGTTGCAGTTTTATATTATGCTAGTGAATGTAATCACATTTCATACTTCAGAGTTTCCTTTCATAGTCTACAGGTCAGGAAGGAATTGTCTTTGATGGACAGTTTGATCTCTGGGAGTGAACTTTTTTCCTTGCTTTCCTCTGAGTCACATATCAGCCCTGACCATGTCTGTGCTCTGAGATGACAGCTAGATTCTACCCACTACGAGTACACACCAGATATACCTTTATTCCGTGCTTGAGCGAGGAATTTTCCACACATTTAGATTAGCAGGACCTTTAAGGGACTTATGCCTACCGATGTATGAAGCATGATAGATTTGCTGAGATAACTGGAACTATTGCTTCCTTGCCAAATGTTGAATGATGCCTTCATCTCTATTGAAATTACTTCTGCAGAAATACCTTACCTGACTAACATCTGGGTTTCTTATTATGTATATGGCTAGTATCTTGAGAACATATTAACTTCCTTTCCAGAAAAAAATGTTTATCAGGCATAGATAAACATTGTACTGTGGAGTCTCACTTGGAACTTAAATTAAGACACTATCATCAGTTAAATATGGGGTTAGAAAGGACCTTGAGAGGTCATCAAATCCTACCCATGACGTAATCCCTTAATCTATTCAGTAACTGGTCATAATGTTTTGGAGTTTTATAGTGGGAAAGATAAAATCTTATAATGGAAACAAATGATGGTGTGCCTTTTGTGTTACTAATATACACTAACAATCTCCTAATTAATTTCAAAAATCTGTGTTACTTGCTTGACTGCTACAAGGAGAACGTTGGAGGTTAGGGTTTTTCCTTTTCTTTTCATTCTCTTAGGGTATTTTCTCCCCTTTTGTTGCTAAAAGATAATAACGACCAGGTACTTAAGAGAGACAAAAGAAGCTGCCCCAGGAAGGGTGCAGCTGGCTACTCTCTTATCTGAAGGTTTTTCTGGGAGCGGCAGAGATACGGTGAGAACTGGGGCTGGAAAAAGGAAAAAAAAAAAGGAGGGGGGCGCATGGGTGGGCTGGGACAGCTGCGCACTCTTTTGCTCTCTCGGCCTTAGAAGAGAACAGTCGAGCTGCTGCTTGGTGTGGGGGCAGAATTCGCTGCTGCGGGAGCCCAGCCCGGTCCTGCTTCTTCTGCCATGAATGGGCCTTTGCTCGTGAGAGCAGCCACTGAACTGGGACCTTATTAACACCTACATCACTAAAAAAGGGACTTTCACCATCTCCTGGGGTGCCTCAGTGGAAATCCTGGGATCCTGAATCCTTTACTCCTCCTAGGTTACCTCAATCTGCCCCCTTCCTATTTGGGAGCCGGGCTGCTGCTGCCCAGCCCCCGCCATTTCTTTGTCACTGCTCCCAGGTTTTTTGCTAAGCTTAGCAGCAGCCCTGCCTGCCCAGACATCCCGGGGTTCCAGCTGCAGCTGAGGAGTTTCTGATACATCTCCTGTACTACTTTGGGATTATGCTCATTCCTGCCATTCCAGTTTGTTGCTTCCAAGATCCCTGTTACAGCTTCTTTTGCTATTCAGAGGGGCACCAAGACCAACCGGCCCCGGGGGTTTGTAAAGCAAAGCCTGTTTTCCGTCCCTTCCCATCTGGGCCGAGCCGCCATTCCCGTGTGCTCCCTGAGCCCGCGCCACAGCGCCCCCTGCAGCACGGGGGAATCAGCGCACCCGCCCTGCCCGCTGGGACCCACCAGCGCCCCTGCTGGCTGTGCCCGGAACTGCACCCAGGGGAAAGGACTTTATTGGGTTTTCTGGTTTATTATTTCTTTTGTTTGTTGTTGCTGCCATTGTTGTGTTTGTTTGCCTTGTTATACACAGACATACTAGTAAGGAACTGTTATTCCTTTTCCCACATCTTTGCCTGAATGCCCCTGAATTTCAAAGTTCTAATAATTTGGAGGAAAGGGCGTCATATTCTCTATTCCAAGGGAGGTTCCCACCTTCCGTGGCAGACATCTGTCTTTCAAACCAAGACAGAGAACTAGATTGAAGACAAGTGATTGTTCTGAATATTGTGCATAGAATACCTCTGTTAGGATCAGCTAAGGGATGACTTGTCCACAAAACTGTCGTTTTGTGACTCATATGTAGAGTGAAAACTACAGGATATTTCCTTATAGATAACTGAATACCTGGATCTTAATTTTCTTTAGTTGATATCTTTCTTTGTTTTCAGGTACTGAACCCTTGTCTATGTTAAAATTTAAATTAATAGCCTGAGACCTATTTTTCATTACCAGATTGATTTCTGAATGTATCTGCTAGAATAATTGGTGGTGTTGGACTGAACTGATGAAGCCTTAATGAGTTCTTAATGTAAACAAAAGGCATTTTCTTAGAAATTATAATTTGCTAAAATACTTGGAAATTATGGTTACCAGACCATGAATAAAGTAGACTTACTAGTATCTTAAGCACCATCAGATATATGAAAACAAAATAAGATAGACTGGGACAAAATTCAAAAGTACAAAGTTATATTGATTCTGTCAAGACATCATCGTCATCATCTGAGTATGTCTATCTACATACCTGTACACCTCTTATTTCTAAAATACAGAATATAGAAACCTTAATGCCTCATTGCTATGTACCTACTCCTAGATAAGAATGTACACTCTTTTTTTTTTGGGCGGGGGGGCCGAGCGGTGGGGCATTAAAAGTATCCATACACTTAGCAAATTGCGTCCTAGATGGTCAAAAACCATAAGTCTTTTTCTCTTCAATTCCAGCACTGCTGAACTGGGGCATCTGAGGAACATCTCTATCTACCCCTACATTTACTCATCACAAACAGTGCAAAGTAATTAAAACACATGCCATAAAGAATTTATGAGATTTACAGAACATGAGTTTAAACCCATGCAGGCTGCAGAGTAAACAGGGGTCTCCTATTTCATATACAAGTGTGTTAAACACTGAAGAAAAAGGAAATCTAAACTTCCCTTCTTTTTGTGGGTACATTTCCAAAAAAGGGTAGCGAAAAATCCATTTTGTCCCGTGCTCTGTCCTATTCCTTTGCATTAGCTTTCAATAGATTGCTTAAGAGAATCTCCCTGGGGGATATTCAGTTTTGGGACCCACATCAGGCCTGGTAGGTGTCAACCTACCCTGCACTGAACTATCGTTGTACAAGATTTAGAAAGTCAAGTCTGGTTAGCTGGGACATTTAAGTACAAGTATTGTCACGGGGGGATTGGTCCCGCAACCCCAGTCTGGTTCTGCCGGGTTGATCGTGGCTAATAAACGAGAGTGGGTACGATGGCTAGCCCAGAGATATCCTTTGAATCATCAGACTGTAAGTAGCATCCAAAGAAAAGGGCAGGTGGTTATCCTGGCATTTTATAGGGTTCTATGTGGGACAGGTGTTCAATTGTGATTACAGGGCAGGGGCTCGACCTTATAAGTCCAAAGTCTTGAACAAGTGGGGCTTGACTCTGTTAACATCTCCCAAGGCCTCAGGTTTGTTCCCTCCATGTAGGGAACCTGGGCTAAGCTTTGATCTGTCCCAGGTAGTTCAGCTTCCACAAAGTATTCCCAGGGCAAAAAGGCCGCTGACGGAGAGCAATCAGCACCGTTGATACACCAGATAGCCCACTTTAGATGTCTAAGTTCTCCAAAGATTAAGTACATTTTAAATCTCCACAGCCCTATGTAATGAGGTACAAGAAAATTAGGTACTTACCCTGTCTGTTGCTGATATTATTAGCTTTGTAACTAGAGACTATTCCCTGAATCGGGATCCTGCTCCACTCAGGTACTGTGCATACAAGGGTGAAGATTTTGGACTAAATAAACTAATATATTGCTGCTGTACTTGCAGCCACTACTGTATGAGCAGAACATCACTACTGCAGACATTCACCTTCCCCCACTTCGAATTTCACTCATATTGGAAAAAACATTCCATCTCTCTCCTTGCAAATTTAGGGGTATGTGTGAAAACTTTCAAAATAATCACTACCATTTTGCAATTTGCTGTAGAATAAGGCTGCTGGGTTTTTTTTCAGAAACCAAAAAGTGTGAAATTTCTCTTCCAATTACGTCTATTGGAAGCTTTTGTGAAAACACTTTTCTGCCACCATTGACTGTGTCTGTTTGTACTGAGGTGTGTCATCACCTTCCCCTCTCCTTGCAGAGGGGAGTAGTATGAGAAAGTTTTGTGAGCTACAGTGTTTTTTCTATTCTTCGCATAAATTCTTAAAAAAAGTGTCTAGAAGCAATTCACCCAAAGATATCTTAAACCAACCTTTTACTATTCAAATAACAGGAAGTTAGTATAAAACCTAATTAAACTAAGTGGTATAACCCTAAAATTATAGTGTTTAGCCAGTGGCGAAGTAATTATTTTCTGGCAATGAATGATTTGGCATAAACCATGCAAAAATATCTCCATTTACAAAATAAGTTAGGGAAAAAAAAGAACTCAAAAGGTTGGCACTGTGAATATCACCCGCACTCAAAGAGTTGCCAGTAACAAGTCTGTTAAGTCCTGGGTTGCCTTCTCTTGTTACATCTCAAAGCTATCAGGGTGGGAAAAAATAGCATAGAATGCTTCTCATTGGCTAAATAGAAATGTCTCATACAACAGGAAAAGTTTACCAGGCTACAATGCTGAGAAAGGATTTATAATTTAGAATACATTGTTTGAGTAGGCAAAACTGATTATATTTAGTGTTGTAAGTTATAGTGGTTACCAATCGGGCCCAGGTATTGACACTCCTCAGTTAATGAATTCACTTAAAAGAGAAACAAGAACATCAAGATCTGGATTACTTTTTTGAAGGAGGAATTCCTGTTTCTATATTGTGTCATTTAGTACTACATAAGAGATGGAGATCCTTTTTTTCTGCTCATGAACTCTGTTTATAATCAAGTTATTACTAATATATTAAAAGATTGCACTATTGTATACATTAATTTTTCAGTCTTCCATCAGATTTTGCTTCAAAGCCCCCAGATATGTTACCATAGAAACTTACACAATGTGACATTATCAATATTAATGTAATAATGCCATTGAAATCTTTCACCTTAAGCTTTAAAGGTACTTTTCAAAGTTAACAGCCTAAAGTGGAGCTACAAACTGTTAATACAGTCCAATAAGTTCTTAATAGTTCAGAAATTTAAGCATTTGAACACTATTACCCATAAAGATGCAGCCTGCTGCCTGAGTCTGATTCACGTAATTGAAAACACTGCTAAAACAGCCATCTACATCTACAATGTACTCATTTGGGTCTGAAGTTAGTAGCTGGTTTCACCTAGATCATGTGCAACTGTTGTTTTAGGGTAAAGGTCATTTCCTGCCATTCTGCAAAGAAAAACAAAAATGTGACTTTTTGTCACGATAAAGAGACTACGAAAGGGTCAGAGCAGATGCAGGCTTAGATTCTTTAGTCGCACAAAACTATTTTTAAAAAATCTGAGCATATGTTTCTGTTAAACATTAACTAAGATGTTTTAGACAATCCTCTGCCACATGTCAACTCTTTTATCTAACCTAGAGCCAAATTGACAATTTTTTAGTTTGGGTTTGTTTTTGTTTTTTGTATTATAATGATGAATCATGTCTGCAGATTTCTACCAATGCGACCAGTACTTATGGACTAAAAAGTCATAAAAAAAGGTATATAGGCTGCAAGAGTTCTTTTCTTCTGAAGGAAAAATGTTGATAACAGTGAAAATTTCAGTATTCATAAGATGCTCTTCTCTCTTCTGAATTCGCGTTCCCTCACCACATGAAACCCTGGACAGAGTCATCATAACTGATTACTGAGTACTAAATGAGGCAAATCCTGGCAAAGCTCATATAGCTAAGGAGATCATCTGGACCTCAAACAGCTGGTGAATCAAGCAGCAGTGTCTGGGATAACCCACTCTGGCAAAGGCTGCTTGCATGGGGCAGGCCTGCCTTCTGCAGCCAGGAGCTCTGGCACCAGCTCTCAGCGTCCTCAGGGAATTTGCATGAATGAGGTTTCTCTTGCCCCATGAATTTCATCTCACCACTCCATCCAAATTATGTTTTCAGAGTTATTCAAGAGCACAAAGGAATCAGTTTGAAAATGGACAACAAGTACTTTATGAAAAAACCAAATTCCACATGCCTTTAAAGTTCTGCAAGTACTCTTATCTCACCATTTCAAATAGTGAAGAAGCTGTTCTTTTTCCCCCTCTGTGTTTTGTCAATCGGTCTACATGTTACTGTTCCTATGATCCTCTCTCAGATTGCTTCCTATTATTTTCTGCCATAATTTTTCTGGAAGATAGAAGACAGGGCTTTTTCAGTCTGACAGAAATAAGTTTGACAGTCATTTCATGTCTTGAGTTAAAAAAGGATTGGTATGTGTTTTCTCCTTAATAATTTGTCAATGTCCATAAATTATAGTATGGAAAGAATAAGGCTAAAACACTGGCTGTTTCATACATAGGAGAGTTTTCAAGTTACTGCAGCCATTTGGTTTGGGTGGAACATACAAAGTAAAGCAGCATGCCATTCCAGTGCATCTGTGGAAGATAGGGTGTAGATCTCTTTTCCTTAACACCTTATAAACAATTAGGTCTTCTCAATGAAGGATTCCATCTGCACTAGAGCATGTACCATGTGTAGTTTTCTGAGGAGCATAAGCATAATGCATGACCTGTGATCAGTTTCATTATACTCCCATTGAGAAAGATATTTGTGAAAGTGAATAAACAGCAAACTACTCCAGGCACAGACAAAAAATTTCACATTATCCTCAATCTCTTAATGCTATGTAACAGCTAAGAAGTGGTTTTTGTTCTTGTACATATGACACTGGTCTTTTTATATCCAACACAATTTGGGAAAATGGGATGGTGAGATAAACTGTAAGAATGGTTGGAAGAAAATCACACATAGATAATAATATTTGCTCATTTAATGTGGCAGCTTACCAAACTTCATACAATGGAATTGTTCAAGTAAGTGTGGGGCAGTTTACCGAACTTCATACAATGGAATTGTTCAAGTAAGAGCATATCAGAGCTTTTGCTATTTCTGTGATAGTTTGTCTTTAAGATTTTCAAACAACACTGTTTGAGTTTCTGATTTATAAACTCTACCTTTTCAGCAAGAAACTTCTCTCCATTTTACATTCCACAGATCTTTCCTGTTTCTCCACTTAGGAGTGACCAAAATCTATGAAGTCTTTTAGTCCCTGTGAGCTGGTGTTCAGCAGTAGCTGTGTGGATGTCCCTGGTTTCCCTCACACACTGGACAAGAGTAAGTAATATCAGCTGCAAAAAACCTAACCGAGCCAAGGCTGTGGTTTAAATTATAAGCACAACCCTAAAGGCACAGTTACAACTCTGTGGTCTATTTACACCAACAACACTGTAATGCACTTATTTCTTTCTAGATCATAGAGAAAGATATGAAAGATGGGAATTGTAGTAGGGTACGATGTAGTCACAGGATAACTTTATATATTGCCATCTGGATCCACCTCTTGAAAAAGAAAGGATAGTTTTACATAAAGGAATGTGTTTCCCATTGTCATGGTGGGATTGATCCCAAACATCGACACTGCTGTTAAGAGAGTAACCCCAGCTGGAGTACTTTAGAGTGTTTGCTGATGCTTTGGCAAGAATAATAGTCACTTTTTAAATATAGCTTCAGAAAATCCTTCTCTTTACCTCCTTCCTTCAGTGTTTCCAGGACTGTTTTTCTTTTTGTTAAGCAGTTACTCATAACATGAAGTGAAAGCAGGTGTAGTTAGTGGGTGAAGTAAAACCACAAATTACTTATTTGAGGCCAAACCCAAGAAACCTGGCAGTTAATCTTTTTATTTATGCATCAACCCAACAAATTTATTCTTACTGAAAGCACCACATCTGTGTTGTTTTTTGTCCATTGAAGATGGAAGTTTCCACAGAATTATTACTTATTTCATCCTTCAAAATGTAATAGGACCTGAACCATGATTTCTTTCCCTTCTCCTTAGTGTAACTGGTCCAGACATTATTTTATTAAATGTCTCAGATTAAACATTCTCTGTCAATTACAGATGATAGAGATCTGCTAAGATAATGAGTCCTATTACAATGCCTGCTTTAATTGCTACATTATGATCTCCAGACCTGAAAAAATTCCAGAGATGTCCAATAATAAAACACTTTTCAGTTGTGCAAGTGTGGAATTCATTACAAGCTGTTGCACTCTCCCTCATCTCTCCTGCACACTCTCTTTCCTCTCTCTTTTTAAAGTGGTAGAAGTCCTAAATACCTTGGAAGTGTGCCATACCTCGGGGTTTTGCAGTAAGTTAAAATACCGTTTAAAGTTTAAGCACAATACTGCTTTGAAGGCTCTGCAGAACAGAGGAGAAAGCAGGAAAGCATGACCAGAAGGTCTATTCGAAGAGCAACAACAAAATGGTGACATTTTTGTAAACATACTAGATAGCATCAGAAAAATTTTTGGCATCTCTCTGTAGTAACAACTGTCCAAAGGACAGCAGCAGTTGAGCTCTGGGGTTTTTTTCTTTTGTTTTGTTTTTGTTTTTCTTTTTCTTAGCAAACCAGAAACATGCTGAACCACAAAACATTCATTTCAATATATTTTTTTCCCTGAAAGACAAACATTTTGTAACAGTTTAGAGTTGGTAACTGAATCAATTATTCCAGCGATTAACTCTTCTTTTCATTCTTGATTCAAAGGGTTTACTGCTATATTTACAGAAAACCTGAAATAATGTAGAGTTATCACATGCAAAGTCTCAGTTTATGCTGAGATCCTGTTTATAGATTCATAGGGGCATTCAGTTTGGAAAAGACCTCTGAGGTCATCAAATCCAACCCTTACCTCAGCACCACCATGTTCACCACTAAACCATGTCATCAAGTGCCACATCTGCCAGCCTTTCAGATACTTTCCAGAATGGTGGCTAGTGCAGATGTGAAGGGGACCATGAAAAGGAAGGGATTCAAAGCTACCTTTTTCAGTTTTAGCTGAAAAGGCCATTATAGCTGATCTAAATTACACTGACCGCAGCAATCAGGTAGGACATCTCAAATCTACCCTTAACTGACCCTTTCCATGCATGCTTCCCTGTCTCTATGCCACCTTGGGAAGTCATTTAGAGTGGGACACTCTTCAGGCATCCTCTAGAGATAATCTTCTGGCTATTTTCTGGCTAGTTATTATATAGGAAAAAGCATAGAGGGCCAAGAAGAGAAGCTTAGGTTTTACTTAGAATCAGCACTGTAGTAGTTATTTCATGGAACCATGCTGTAGCATAAGAGGAGAATAGAAGACGTCAGCTAAAGAAAGACACATTACATGACCCTGATGATGGAGGTGCTCCTCTATGACTGCAACAGTTACACAAGACATCAGACATAGGCCTAACTTCCATCTGCTTCTATGGCCTCTGCTAAAAACTAGTCCTGCATTGCAGAGGGCCACATCTGTACTTGGGACTTGAGTTATGCTACCCTTGGGAAGTAGCTGAGCTTCATTCTTTGCTTTGTGCTTGTTTTTGTTTGTTGTTTTCTCAACTGGTTGTTAATTAAAAGTAATAATATTGAGAAAAATCTCTTGAGGTTGCATATAGAATTTAAATGAAAACATTGTGAAACAGACAGTTCAAAGAATCAGGTGAAGTCATATTAATTTTTAGGTAATCCAATAACCTTTGTAATTTGGCTTAATAATGCAAATAGAAAAAATAATAGCAAGTATGAAAACCGTCATCACTCATGCTCTAGTGAGAGGAAACATTGCTGAATAGCCTATTAAGATTATTAAGATGATGTTTTTGCTTGGTTTAATACTAGGTGTTGCAAGGCAGGGCTTCCTTATTAAAGACTTCTCAGAGTTTCCACTACTTAGCATGCAACCAGTGCCAACTTATTAACCTCTTTCCAGGTAAAAGCGTGAGTGGGGATTTTCTTAGAGACTTCAGGATTTGGCCAGACTTCAAAGCTGAACCTGCAGAATAATTCAATAAACCTATCTGACAGAATAATTCAATCAACCTATCTGTTGAAATTAAAAAAAGTTCTTTTTTGAAAAGTTGTCTCTGGCACTTTGAAAACCATAAAGATTATATTTCAAATGGCCCACAATAAAAGACAACAAAAAAAATTGTCTAACTTAAAAGAGCTAAGTCAGTGCCAATGAAAGATGCATTGGTTTTATAACTCAGAAAGCCTTTATTCCTCAGATCTCAATCCAGTACCTAAACGTATCATTGGGTTCAGGACATGCATTTTATCCCTCAATTTTTGGATGACACCAGAGGTTACTTAACTTCTCATCAACACACTTGCCAATTATTTGCCAAAGATATGACAACTGGAAGTCTGGGAGAAATGGCATTACACAGGGTCCTTCACATGGCTATTTAAAACTTTTCTGGATTGCTGAAAACTGAGCAAAGCAGTGACCCAAAATCTGCATCTGGCTGGTAACCATAAGACAGAGCAATAGTCTGGTTTATCACACATGTTATATTCAGGTGACCTACAGATGCCAACTGTTCCTACAGGAACTGAATTTCACAGTCTTATATCCATATCTGTAAGCTGGACAACTGTAGAGAATCCGCAGATATCTGGAAATACTGGGAAGTTTAGAGGACCTGATGGAAATTTTGTAAAGAAAAATGTAAGCAATCTAGAGGAACAGTGAGTTCAGATTCTCAAATGCAAATTTGGATTAAACTATCCCTGTCGACTCAGTAACAGTGCAAGGCAGCTGAACCAGGCTTTACTTCAGACATTGTTTTTGTCTATGTTGTGATCTCTGCAATACCATCTGATAGACACTCCAAGGAGCCCATACTCAAGGCAGGAAAAGTCACTGAATACAACTTAGAAACATACTGGTATGATTCAGTATCAAAGGACTTCAGTAAAGCCTCTGTCACTTTCTCCCATAGCACTCTACTGGAAAAATTGGCAGCCCACAGCTTGGACAGGTGTGCTCTTGGCTGGGTTAAAAACTCTCTGGATGGCCGGGCCTAGAGAGCAGTGGTGAATGGTGCCACATCCAGCTGTCAGCTGGTCACCAATGGGGTTCACCAGGGGTCACTGTTGTGGCTAGGACTGTTTTATATCTTTTCATGTTCTGGGCAAGGGGATCAAGTGGGCCTTCAGTCAGTTTGCAGATAACACTACGCTGTGTGGGAAAGTCGATCTGCTGGAGGACAGGAAGGCCCTGCAGAGGGATCTGGACAGGCTGGATCGATGGTTCAAGGCCAGTGGCCTGCGTTTCAGCAAGCCTAGTGCTGGGTCCTGCCCTTGGTCACAACAGCCCCTGCAGTGCTGCAGGCTGGGGCAGAGTGGCTGCCTGGTGGAAAAGGGCCTGGGGATGCCGGTCAGCATCAGCAGCTGAACCTGAGCCAGCTGTGCCCAAGTAAGCAAGAACACCAGTGGCATCCTGGCCTGTATCAGCAACAGTGTGGCCAGCAGGACCAGGACAGTTACTGTCCCTCTGTACTCAGCACTGGTGAGGCCAAACCTGAAATCCTGGGTCCAGTTTTGGGCCACTCTCTACAAGAAAGACATTGAGATGCTGGAGCATTTCCATAGAAGGACAACAGAGCTGGTGAAGGATCTGAGGCACAAGTCTGATGGGGAGAGACTGAGAGAGCTGGGGTGTTTATCCTGCAGTAAAAGAGGCTCAGGGGGAATCTCATCACTCTTTATAAATTTCTGAAAGGTAGTTATAGCCAGGTGGGGGTCAGGATCTTCTCCTAGATGAGTGACAGAGTGAGAAGATATAATCTATGCCAGGGGAGGTTCAGGTTAAACATCAGGAACAATTTCTTTACTAAAAGGGTTGCTAAGCATTGCAATGGACTGCCCAGGGAGGTTCTGTAATCACCGTCCCCAGAGGTGTTCAAGAAACAAGTGGATGTGACACTTAGTGCCATGACCTAGTTGACAATATGGTGGTCAGTCAAAGGCTGACTCAATGATCTTGGAAGTGTTTATTAAGCAAAATGCTTCTGTGATACTGTGATTCTTGTGCAGAATATTGAGGAGTGTGGTTAAGGTGCTCCCCTTTTGGTCAAGATTTTCTCTGTCCTTCAAAAGCCAGCACTTTTTTTGACAGGAGAAACATTAATTTTTTTTTTCCCCTCGTTTTAATTACTTGGTGAATGTATTATCACAGTCCAAAGTCTAGGTGACTTTCCATGTTTTGTAAGTTTGAAGTTTTCAGAGTAATATAGAAGCAATTTTAGAGCCAGAGCTTATTAAGATTAAAAAGGATATATGAAAGGTGAAAAACAAGCACACTGCCAAACAAGTGGCTAATATTAATTTTATTGTCTGCCTACTGTTTGTTTCTTTTGTATTTTTAAAACTGTACACCTAAAGGACGTGTTTAGATGGTGAGCAGGATTTGAAAGAGGGTCCTTTTTCAGACTAAGAAAGCTTCTTTTCAAGAAAAAAGCAATGTAGGTCACTGATCTAATGCAAGTAATGATTAATAGTAAGTGGATAGGTTGAGGATATTTGCCTCATTCAAAGGACAAAGACATGTCTACTTTACAAATTTATCAGTACATTTAGCACTAATAGGGCATCTTCTCACTGTTTAGAGAAAAGGCGTGTAATTAGATGAACAGGTCAACTGATCTACTTTTTCCAGATGGCATTTCCCCCTGGAATTGTAACATATTTGTTAGGGAAAAAGCTCCCTCTCCACCTCTATGTTTTATAGATATATAGGTGATTTTGATTTCCAACAAAATCATCAGTCTAACATGAGCAGTAGCTACAAGCAAGAATCCAGTGCTAGTGACTTTAGGTGGTAGAGTCCATTGACAACCTCATGCATTTCTCAGTTTGTGAATACAGTCTTGGCAACAGTTGTTGCTTTTCCATAAAGTTGTTAAATTAACAGCCTTGAAGACTTCTGTTTTCTTCAACATGCATCATACAGTTGTGAATTACCTATAAAATTTACTTTAGTATAGTATTTGCTCACCATCACACACCATGAAGCCCCAAGGCAAGTGTCAGTGAAAAGGAAAGAAGGGAACCTAAAAAAGTGAGTTTTGTGTGAGTTATTATTGTTCCTCCAATAGGAATTTTTCCATAAAGGGGACAGGTAAATACAGGAGGAGGGAAGAAGAGGAAGGGATAGGGACTAAAGCAGACACTTGTGTGTAGACACCTCAAGCAACATGGTAAAAATATAAGATTTTCCCTTAATCAAAACATAGCTAATTTGCTTTACAGTGAATTTTAACTTCAGAAGTAACTTCTGAACTTTAAGTTCTGAAAAACAGCTGTGATTCCAACACTGCTTCCTCCAAACCAGCTGAGGTACACAGATAAAGTACCAGTGGAAAGAAAGAAAGCCTAGGAGTAAGAAATTTAGGCTTTCTTTGCCCATCCTTGTTCCTTCATTTCTTGCTTCTCATAAATGCATGCAAAGTCAGTTCATGGACCTGTGTTATACCTACTAGTGGAAAAATATGGAGTAACTTGTGGCATTTGAATGTCAAGACTTCTTCAGGTGCAGGCAGGTGACACCATTTCCTGTTCAGTTCAAACTGTGTAGTGAGTGTCTGAATAGAAATGAAAGAACAGAAATACGACTTTTGATTGCAGATGCTTGTCCAGAGAATTAGTAAATATGCATATAACCAAGCCTACTGAGCTAAAGGAGTGACAGCATAATCATCTAATTTTCAATTCTTGCTTTATTAAGTAGCAGTAAACAAATCAATCTGCAATGTCTTGTCATGCCAAGACTCTCTGCATTAGCATTTTTAGCTCTGGGAATACTATCATTAGTTAATTGGGATAATAAAATTGGCAGAAAGAGAAAGAAAATTATATGGTATGTCTCTGAAGAATGTTACTCATTTCTCTGCAAGGAGGAATAGTTATAAAAGCAGATGATGCTTTTACTCAATAGTATAATTTTTAGCAAAAAAATGAAATACACAGAATGATAACATTGCTATGTATTGCATAGGATATCAGGCATTAAAATTTGTTAATTTTAGATTTCTCCAGATCTCAACTAGAATTCTCCAGATATTTTCTTCTGTAATTTAGTAGGATAGATGATGCACATCATCGTATCACTTGAGTACAGCATCCTCAGCACTGCTTAGCGGCACATTTTCTTTAAGGATATTCAGTAGACTTACTCTGGCTCCTGATATGTGCTCAGAGAATTCTTTGGAGAAGGGACGGAACCAGTCATATTTAAACACAGTACCACTTTGTATTGCCAAGCCTGTTACCTTAGCTGTGGCTGAAAGAGAACTTTGCACCCTTCCACACTTCATTAATATCCTGCGGTGACCTGTGCTCTGCTGCCCATCTGACTTCACAGTAAACACTATTTTAAACAGCAAAAAACTTCCTCTCCAACTCTCTTCTTATGTTATCTATTAGTCACATTAGCATTTATGCAAGTTCACCATGAAAATCCTATTGACTACTCAAAATTCCCAGAAAGATTTACATTTCCACCAGCTTTTAAAAAGCTACATTAACATTTACCATTCCAAAACTACTGGGTGTCTAATCACCAGGCAACATTTCTAAATATTCTACCAAGACTGGCTGCTCAGATATTCTTTTGCCAAGAGAAGACCTCTCCAGAAAAACAATCCTTTTAGGCATGATCACCTAAAAAGCCTAAAGCAAATACAAACTACAGAAAAAAAAAACAAAAAACCACAACAACAACAACAAAAAAAACACCAGCTGTGTGCATATTAATAGAATGCTGCTCTCAGAAAAATGAGAACAGCAGCATGGGTCTCTAATTGTCCTATTAGAGGACTTCCATTTTAAGCAAATATTTATTGGGGCAAGTAGGAGCAACTGACAATTTCCATCTGTCAGTTAACTCACTAATAACAAAAGTATGGATTCAATCCTTCTCCCTCCCTCCATCTCTCCTTACCTTAATGGATATTTAGTTAAGCAATCAGAAACAACTAAGATGAAATCAAGAAAAAGGCACCGCTGGCTTAAGGTCAGTCTAGAGTCTGGAATGACTCCCATGTCCTTTTCTGCCACGCTGCTTTGCAGCTGGGTGTCCCCCAGCTGGTGCTGTTGTCTGGAGTTGTTCTTTCCCAGGTGCAGAACTTTACATTTCCCATTGTTGCATGAGATTCATGTCAGCTCATTTCTTCAGCCTCTTTGAAGTCCCACTGAAGAGCAGCACAACCCTCTGGTGTATCAGCCCCTCCTCTCAATTATCTGTCATCAGAAAACTTGATGAGCATACACTCTGCTCCATCATCGGCCTCCTCTTTTGAAAATATAGCAGAGCTAGTCAAGGCTTATTTTTTTGAATCAGGTGTCTCAACGCAGCAGAAGTCCTGTGGTCCTCCCCTGGGCAGAATTCCTAAATATCAGATCCAAGGCTGAAATAACATACCTCTGTCTCTCTCTTCTTTGCTTCCTATTGTCAAACTATGTCTTTCAAGGAAACTTTACAGCTAATCACTGTTTTTTTATCCTGGACCCATATATTTTCTCTTAGATATAACATGTCTCCATTGGTATCCGGGCATTCAAAACCATATCTACCGGGTTTGCTCCATTTTTCCTTCTTATTTCCACATTTTCGTTTGTCATTAACAATTACAAGTAGTTTATTCAAGTTAAACTATGCATTGCTTGATGCTTCCTAGTTAGGTGTTACGGGTCAAAAATATTTACTAAGCCCCTGGGGAACATTAAGATCTGGACATAGAGCAGTTTGAGGTCTAATTTCAGAGCAGGCACTGGACAGAAATATACTTACAGTAATAAAGAGGCTTTTAAAAAGCATCCTTGGTCAGTAGAATAAGGCAGAGTAATGATGACCCCAAGGATATTCACCCTTTCAATCCTGTTTATGATCTCGAAAACAAGCTTGAGTAGTCTATTACATGCTTGGGATGTGGCAAATGTATGATAGTACAACACAGGATGATGTTAAGAAGACCAAATACATAACCTATCATATTGGGTTTTAACTTTATTCCTTCAAACAAAAGTCTAACCTGTCCAAATGAGTTGGAGGTAAGTCTTGGTTTCTAATATGAAAAAAAATTTCATTTTGGGCATATGACTACAGAAAAGGAAAAGGGAACTCTTATTCTGAATTAAATGTGGGGTTAGCTAATTGCTTGTTTTCTAAAAATAGCCTGTTTCACATTTCATGCTCCCAAATTATACTGTTCATGCCTTGTGGTAAAAATGGTACCAATGGGAACCAGTTTATGTTCTGTGTTTATATGGGAATACCAAATGAAAACCAGGCAAGTGTTTCAATTTCAAAAGCTTGGTTTTGTTGTTGTAAGTCTGCTCAACTGTTGAAATACTGAAGTATTATTACCCTGGGGTTTGCGCTTATTTTCAGAAAAGTTATGAGGTTTAGATCTTCATCCAAAGTGCTGATTTGAATTCCATTAACACAACTGCTCTTTCTACATTTTACATTTAATTTTCTTCTTTGCATTCCTCCCCGAAATACCTACACCCAACCCGGAAAAATACTGTACATGAACAATATAAAAACTTTATTATCCAAAGGTTGAAAAAGACTATAAGTGATAAAAATAATAAAATGAAATTTGTACATGTCTGAGTAATGGTAATGTATTAAAAGGATGTATTGGGATTTTCTTCTCCCTTCTTTATTCTCTTAAAATTTGCATGTATTTTTTTTTTATGTTTCCCTTTAACAGAGCTAGTGAAAGCTGTGTATGGAACACGTAGATCCAAAGAACTGACAAACTCTACATAGAATCTGAAAGTGAAATTCAAAGCTTTTGTTAGAGGAGCATTTAAGATTCTATACGTATAATACTTCAATTTTTAAAGAAAGTATTTAAAAATAATGTTCCTTCATTGCTTGCCAAACGTAGGATACATTTTTCTTTGCCAAGCTCAAGTTTCCACAGCACCTGAAACTAAGCCTAAATGTTCCAACTCTCAAAATTGAACTTCTCTCAGCAAATAAGAAAAGTACAAAAGCGAAAATCTGATGCAGGAATGGGTATAGGGATGTTGCAGAGAGAAATTCATCAGAACACTAAGGACAGAGAGGGTCTAGAAAGCAACATCTCTCCCAGAAGTAAAAATGAAAACAGGAAAAATGAATATCGCATACTTCAATCTGTCACAAGCTCCCGTGAATCTTTCATATAGAAAGCATTAATTGGATCAACAGAGTATACAAACCAGAATTTATGACTTCTCCCATTTATGAAAATCTACACCCAGAAACATTAATGCTGGAAAATTATTTCCTGAAGGAAATATCTCTATTAACAGTATCGAGAAACTCTCAAATATTTCCTCACCTTCCTTGTTAACACAGGACCATTTTTCCTAGTTTTCAGGTTTTTATTCTGTGTCCTTATTTTTTTCAACAGCAGTCTCTTCTATTTTTGGTCTCACTAATCACACATTTCCTACTTCATAGCAATATTGCACAGCATTGTCCCTGTAAAGGTCAGTAAAGACTACAATTTTTTTTTTTTTAATTTCACACTCCTAGACTGATACAAGAGTCCAGACCTTTGGGGAAACAAGGTTCATGGTACAGAGAGAGAAAAGTCACATTTTCAGAGACAGAATGATATTGTTTTTGAAGACAGGCACACAAAAAGGTAACATGATGGGGCAGTTTGTCCATCAACACAACAGGAGTCCAAATTCTCCACATTTCTGAAGATGCAGGATCAACCCACACCCTACCTGTCTTTGCAGAGTCAGATCAGAGACTGCTACTCATCTGACAGAAACACCTGGGATAAACCTACATAGTGCAGTGCAGCCCTTCTGCATGGAGACACACAAACTCAGTAGTGGAAGAAGGACATCCACAGTTGTGGGTAGAACCTGACTGTTGAAAGAAGGGCTCTCCAGCCTGGATGGAGCAGTGAGTTGATGTGGCTGTATACGTTCTTCTATATGAAGTGAGTGGCAGTTAATTTTCATAGGCTTTTAAGCTCACTTCCCCTAGCAAATCCAATTAATGTTTACAGAGGGTCTTAAATTAATTGTAACAAGCCTGACATGAGCTTTTACTGCAGAAAGTGGTTGAGTCATTTAAACAAAAGGTAAGGGATCATAGAGCTACTTACACAGATGAGCCCAGTGAACACACCTCATAGTTAATATCTGTGGTAAATGCTACAGTCTTCTGCTATAATAATATATTTGGCTGGCAAGGAGGAAAGGAAATATTCTCTTTTCATTCATATTAATTCAGCCTGTCTTTGCACTTGTTTTTACAGTTTCACTGTTCAGTACCACACTAATAAAACATGTTATGTCGCTTGTTTTGAGCCAGAAATCATCTCTGGTTTTATTCAAATATGAACACATTTATTGCATTAAGTGAGGCTTCTTTCATATAATGAGCCTGAACACCAGTCTCCTCCAGAGAGGCAGTTACTTTTACAATACTTCAGCCATGAGGCTTTGGTCATGGAAACAAAGGTGAAAGATGAGAAGGGAAATGCATGAAGTAATTTAATGTAGGGGAAAAATGCCACAATCACTTTTATTTGTCCTCTTTTCTTTTCCCCTAATGTGGACTGTTTCCTGATGTCATGCCAGCTACAGAGCTTGCTCTCATATGGTTGAATTTATAAATCTAATTTAGGATCCTGTTGGTTTCCCATTTGCTGTGTTTTCATAATGTTGTCATCCATCTGACTTCTGGTGGCATTTTTATTGCTGTAAAGTAGGGATCAGAAAAGTCCATTCTTTAAATCAGTTCTGTCATCTAAACTCATAATTCTGACTTGAGCAACTCAGCTAAAGTTGTCTAATTTTATAAATTCCATTCACTGCTCACATTATTCTTTTACACAGACCAGGCAATTTGGCAGAGAGATTAGCCCAACTGTAATTGAAATATATTGCATTTCCTTCATTCAATGGGATTCAAAAGGAGAAATATGTGGCTGTATCGCAGAAGTCTATGAGAAAATAAAAATAAAAACTTGAAAGAATTTTTTTACTTTTACACAGGAGACATAAAGAAGATAATAGTAAGTGAAAAGTTTGGGAATAAGTAGATTTAATTCTGTGCATGTCAGGTTCATTTGCTTTATTTTTAGCACAGAAGAATAAATTATGTAAAATCATCTGGTTATTTTGCCAAAAAAAATCCTCAAAACCCCCACCATCTGTTAATATTGCTTCACTAAATGTGAGAATAATGTGTAATAATTTTAGAAAGGCTTAATGGGAAAAAAATGTTTCAACACATCTACAAATTTTTATATTCTTTTAAATTTTTATGTTTCTGAAACCAAGTCATATAATTACAGGTATGTTGTTTAATTAGCAGATTGGTTCCCTATCACAGCATTTGTAGACTATTTTATTTAGCGGACTATGGTTATTTGGCTGGTTATTTTGGCCTGATGCTATCAGATATGATTATTACTGTTGTTGGTTTTGTTTTGCAGAGCCATCTCCATTGTCTGTCTGGACAACTCACATTTGGTGAGGTCAGACCTCAAGGGATATTTTACTAATATCCTTCATCATAAGCTTTTTCATAATTGATGTAAGATGTGTTGACTGGTAAAAAGTAATTACATGAGGCTGGATATAAAACAAACAAGCAAACAAACAATTTAAGCATTGCATAGATGCCCTGAGATTAACACATAGCTTTATTGTTAACATCTGACCTTGCTAGAAAAGAATAGTTGATCTGTGTAACTTTGGCCATAATTTTGTTTCGGGTTTCTTTAAAATGTTTGGATGTATAAGGTCCTGAGTTTTATAATCAATTATCATTGTTAATGAATAAATAAATAAGTAATAGAAGCTTCTTTAGAGATGCCCAGGACTAATATCCTTGAACAGCAGATGTTCCACACAACATTTTGCTTAGGATCTCCTAGGATGTAGACAAGTGCTTGAAATCAGGAATATGATTATTCTCTGAAATTCTGTGTTACCATCGCTACATCTCATAATCACACACACATTCTCCCAAGATCATATATCTGAAAGTATTATAGGGATCTGTTATTATATTGGTCAGGCTGGGATGGAATTACTTTATAATAAGTCTCATGGCTAACACACCAGCTTCATACTTTTATTCATGAATATCCACTTAGCTAATGAAGTCACTCATTACTAATAAAGTCACTCATTACTTCAGTTACAGGATTGCTCTCGCTGAATTTTAAACCTGCTGAAATGGAAAGAAAAACAAAGTCAAAACTCTTCTACAGAAGTCCTGCAAATCTTGCTAAACAGGAGTCCTAAATTGCAGTCTCCAGATTCTCATAGTATTAGATTTATATAACCCCCACCTCACATGCTTATTCCCTAGCACAAGGCCAGGAAGAGCTTTACTGCAGATCCTGATGGCACCCCAAAACCTGCAGAATTTTTGAACAGTCTGTGAAATTTAGAATTATGCATTTCAATCTTCTCCTAGTCCAGCAACACACATAAACTCATGCTTAATTGTGGTCCGAGTAGTCATGTTACCCTTACGGCTACTCTTGGTCTGACAGCTGGGCAAGATTTAAATACTGTGTCACATCCAGGATAAATGTAGCTGAATTGGTGACCAACTTAAATTCCCAGCCTGGATAAGGGAATGTGTTGGGGACATTTATGTATAAAAGCAAATCCCGTCAGTATGAGTTAAGTTTCAGTTCATACTGGGTGAGTCACTCTGATTACGCACTAGCTAAATAGCTGATCTGCCCCTTCCAAAATTTTGTGTCATCCAATTGGTTATTACCAGTCCTCTAAATGCGACTACTTAAAGAAATTCTTCCAAAACTGTTGCAATAAGAAATGAAAATTATAACCACAGAAAGCCACAGAGACACCGATTTCAATTTACTCTTGGTGTATCCTCAGTGAAGTCAGTGGAATCAAGCCCATATTTGATCTGTGCTTCCCATCTTTAACGTAAAAGTCAATTCCACACAAAAAATTCAGTCCTTAAACTGTTACTTGGTAAGGGGAAATACTTTTCATACCACCCCAAAGGCTTCATGGGGTTAAAGAGCTTATGAGGAATATGTATAAAACTATGGCATATTGCACACCTTTAAATTCATGGTAGTTATTAGAAAATGTGATTTTTTTTCTCTCTTTTTTGTTTGTTTGTTTGTTTTCTGTTATGTTTTGACTGCTGAAGAGAATTTAACATGGAGAAGGTATTTTTAGATTTACTGAAAGACGGAAGCGTAAAAAAGTCAGACACGTGACTGGGATCACAGTGATGGATTATGTACCCATGCATAACTGGAGTGCAAGGAAAGAGGTTTACATGATGTCTACAGGTTCTGCATTTTTACCTGTAAATCCTGGGTTTGAAAAATCTGCAGACTCATTTAAACCTTGACTATGTCCATGCTTTCCACATATATTTGTACTTATCTTGGAGAGGTGGCTGTACTTTTCATGTGATTTTCAATTTAAATGCTAAGGGGAAATTAATAGGATTGTTCAAAATGAGAGATAATGGGACAATTTTGCATGTAGGCATGTTATTAATTTTAGGCATAGCCAGTATAGAAAATCATGTCCCCTGAATGAGTTACATACCACCTTCTCAACAAAGCAAAATTTCTCAAGAGGAAAATTGACTGCAATATAAGCAAATAAGATAAGATATGGAAGATAGAACCTTTCAGAATAATGATCTCTACACTTTTTTTTTTAATAATATAGTTTTAGGAAAAACCAGAAGCTCAGGTGAATGGGAAATTAACATTAATAGGAGTTGTCCACTCAGCTATAAACCAAATTTTAATTAATCCAAGATTTATGCCAGGCACCTTGCTTGTGATATGACCCCTGAAATATATACAGCTGTTTCTGCAATCGAGACCATATTCAGTATTGGCTCAGTTTCCACAGGTAAAAACATTGAGATAAAGGAGATAAATCATAGTTATGGCTACAATCAGGGTGTCTTAGAACTATGATCTAGGAACCTGGGAACCCATGTACACACATACATATTTCTACTGAATTGCAATAAATACTAAGATTGGTGCTAGCTATATGCAATATTTGGGTAGCCATAAGTTCCAGATTATTAAGCTAAACTTTTAAAAATAAGTTTTCACAGTATTAATCCCATTTAAATTTAAGATGGAAACATTAAGAAGAAGAGAAGCTCTATTAGCTGCACAACGTGAGGCAAATGGTAACACAGAATGCAGCTGAATTAAATTCAGCAAAAAAGTGAAACATTCTTTAGACATTAGTTAGTTCATAAGTATCAAACAAAAAAGCAATTTACTTTGTCATCTTCCTCGACAACATACACAGCATGATCTGAGACTGAAGTCAATATCTATGTTTAATAAAATGCCATAGAAACCATCTGAAGGTGCACAGTATGGAGAATATTCTGAGACAGGAAGAATAGTGAGACATGTCATCACATAAAAATAGGGTCAGATTCTAATATCCTATCAATCTTAGAGATTTAACTGTACTGAAGTAGCAGGATTCCTATGTAACACAAGAATTAATGACTGCATCAATATTATCCATATGTATAATAATAAACACAATAGATGATATACCACAAGAATAAGATAGGTTGGAAATGGCCTCTGAGATCACCAAGTACAACTTTTTTATCAAACACCACTACGGTAAGCAGATCGTGGCACCAAATGCCACATTACTGTCTTTCTTTAGACACCTCCATGGATGATGACTCCAACACCTCTCTGGTCAGCCCATTCCAATGTCTAATCACATTTTCTATTAAGAAATTATTCCTAATGTCCAAACTAAACCTCCCCTGATGCAGCTTAAGATTATGTCTTCTTGTCTTGTGTTTTACTGCCTGGGAAAAGAGACTGCCCCCACCTGGCTACACCCTCCTCTCAAGGCAATTGCAGAGGGTGATAAGGTCTCCTCTGAGCCTCCTCTTCTCCAGGCTAAACACTCCCAGCCCCCTCAGCTGCTCCTTATCAGACTTTTGCCCAGGCCCTAATGAAATATTCACTGCATTTCTGTGGACACACTCCAGCCCCTCAATGTCCTTTGTGTAGGTAGGGGCCCAGAACTGAACACAGCACTTGAGGTGTGGCCTCACCAGTGCCCAGCAGGCAAAATCACTTCCCTCATCCTGCTGGTCACTCTATTTCTGATACAGGCCAGGTGCTATTAGCCTTCTTGTATGCCTTTTGGACACCTTCTTGGTCACCCCTGGGAACACTGCTAGCTCATGTTCAGCCACTGTTGGCCAAATACATCTTGTGTTAACAGTATAAATATGAAAGGAAGCATTAAGGATTTTTAATAGCCTGAGTTTGATGTTTGAGCCTTAGAGTTTGATGTTTACTAGTCTTTGAAAAACTGATTTTGATTTTTTATATTGTATGTAATTGTACTCATTCTTCCTGGGATGGAGCTAATTTTTCTTCACAGCAGCTCACATGATACAGTATTTTAGACTGGAGACCAGAGNAATAATCTGGGATTTGGGTTGGCACAAGGGGCCGTTATCCATGGGATTCCCACAGGACAAGAGCTGCCAGATCTTTCTACAGAATCATTGCTTCAACAAGACCATTTCTTCTGGACTGCCACCACCACTCTAACTAACAGAGTGGCAGGGTGTATTCTGACTCTGTCAGTGGGCTTTTGTGCTGTTGCATTTATTTTATTTCTTTTTCATCTTATTAAATTGTATTTCTGACTTGGAGTGTCTCACTGATTTATTTTCAAACCAGCACACCCTCCACTGGGCTGGGCGGGGCCACAGCTGGGACAGTTGACCCAAAGTGTCCAAGGGGAAATCCTATACCACATAGCATCACACTCAGTAATAAAACCTCAAGGCAAGGAGAAGAAGGGTGGGACATTAATGATTATAACATTTGTCTCCCCATGAAATTGATACACATGCTGAGGCCTTGCTTTCCTTGAAATGCCCTTGAATATAGAGAATACTGAAGGAATTCCTTATTTGCTTTTGTTACATAAACAGTTTTCATTATCTCAATCTATGTGTGTCTTTCACATTTGTCCTGATTCTCTCCCCCATCTCTGTGGGAGAGTGGGCATGTGGCTTGATGGGGACTTAGGTGTTGTCCAGGTGTTGTCCTGCTGCTGTGATATTGCCTGTTGAATTGTGAATGTAGGGGCTCCCAAAAATAAATTCCATTGCCCTAACTCCACTAGTTAGTGTGAGCTGGATAGGAAAAGCCTTAACATATCACCTCACCCTAAATTAGATCAGTTATGTACAAACACTATAAACTAAGGTGGCTCTTTTTAAGCTCTTAATGCCTCTGGAATTCATTCCAGTTTCCTTGTACATACGTCAGGATACATATGAAACAACTAAAAATGTTTGTAAACATGTTTCTAAATGACACAGAAAACATAATCAACCTTTCTTTTCAGCTTTGTATTTTGTTCTTTGCCAATAGTTTCCTATATTTTTATTTAGTGAAAAAAATTTAACACCATATTATCAGTCCATCTCACTCCTACTGAGCTGATTTACTCAGGTTTAGCTCTGTTAAGTACATGTTCATCTCTCCACACAGGGCAATTGGAAATATGTGTAAAATAATTCTTTCTTTGAATATGGATAGAGAGATGCCAAGTGTAGTTCTCTGTTCTAAATGTTTCAGCAAAAACCTGAGAGAGACGTGGACAGAAAACTTTGGATCTATAAAGCTTACAAGTTAACTAATTATTAAAAATAAGGGCTAACATTTTCTTAAATTTTTTGATCCATATTTACTTCTAGATATCCAAGAAAGGAATAGAAGCATGCAGTTCAGAGATTCAAGATGTTTTGTATTATATAAAAGAAATATTTATAATTGTAATGACATATTTTCATCACTGTAATTAATGTTTAAAACCTATTAAACACATTTTAATCAGTACAATTTGAAGCCTATATTCTAATCACTATAATCAATGTTTTAACCACTAATGGGCCTACTAAGGACCCTCACCCTATGATTAGTAACTTCTGGCCATGCAGCCATCAGGAGAGATGGGGAGAGGACAGCAAGAGCCCACAACTGGATAAACACGTTACGCAATGAGTGAGCCACTGGCTCATGGGTCAGGGAGAAAGGGTTACAGTGAATGGGGTTACATCAGACTGGTTACCTGTCAGTAGTGGGGTTCTGCAGGGCTCCGTCCTCAGACCTCTGCTCTTCAACATCTTCATAAAGTACTTGGATGCACAACTGGAAGGGGTACTAAGATCACAGATGATACAAAACTGGGAAGAGCTGTTGACTGCCTCAAAGGCAAGGAGGCCCTGCACAGAGACAGCAAAAAATCAGAGGGCTGGGCAATCACCAACTATATGAAGTTCAACAAGTGAGAGTGCCAGATTCTACACCTGGCATGGGGCAACCCTGGAGGTATGGACAGACTGGGGAATGAGAGGCTGAAGAGCAGTGCCATGGAAAGGAACCTGGGGGTCCTGGTTGATGGCAAGTTGAACATGAGTCAGCATGAGTTGAACATGAGTCAGTTGAACATGGCAGCCAGGAGAGTCAACTGTGTCCTGGGGAGCATCAGGCACAGCACTTTCAGCTGGGCAATGGACAGTATTGTCCCACTCTGCTCTGCAATGGGGTGGCTTCATTTTGAGTGCTGAGGACAGTTTTGGGTACATGGTGTGGCTCTTGGGGATGGTACTGTGCAGGGCCAGGACTTGATGATCTTGATGGGTACTGTCCAGCTCAGCATATTCTATGATTCTCTGATTCTCTGATCTTTGCTCCTTGCAGAAGTGATGCTAAGTTGCCATCTTCCAGTTCCCTGTTTCTTTCTTTACCCTAGATTTTATATAATCTGACAGGAGTGTTTTTCCTCTTGAATTCTTGGGTTGCTAACTAGCATTATGAACAATCTTAGCTCTGCCTGCAATGTTACCTGTCTTACTATACATCTTAACTCTATGAACTTCCTCATAGCCTGGCAGTTTTCTCAGCAGCCTGAGCCAAGGTTACACAGCTGAACCAGGCCAAAATTCACCTTCAGTGACAGATTGTTGAAGTTCTAGCAGGAAGGTTGATGTACCATTTTGCTTCTATAGGGTTTGGCTTAGCGTCCAGCATGTACAACTTAGAGAAGTAGTCTCACTTCATTATTCCTTCCGCGGACTGATCTCAATAGGTGCTCCTAAACGTTACTGCTATTTTCTGAAGTTACCTCAACTGTCTATATATAATGTTTTTAATACAATCAGTCATAATATTTGGGGGTTTTGTAATGGAGTAGCTGACTTGCTTCAGCTTGTTTGTCTCCGTTTGTCTCTTGTTCAATCAATTTGTTTTTATGTGAGGCTGTGTGTTTGAATGAGACTTGGTAATTGTTTGTCTTCAACTCATGTGTACGCTGTATATGTTTCTATCTTACAAGACCAGACACATGCAGAAAATATATAGCAAACAGATACATAACTAACAATACAAAAAAAGGTGTTAACAATTACCGATTGATTTTTCCACTCTATCTCATCAAATTATGTGAAATATGACCCATTACACAATGCAAATCATTAGAAACAGCAATTTTTGAGTATTTAAAAGACCTGTGCAAGATGAAAACATGTGCCAGTGTCTCATAGGGAATGTCAACCCTAGGAAACTGTAAAACTTTGAGGTCACATGCCATATGCATCCTTTAGACCTGGAGTATAAAAGTGATTCATTTATGTTCTGTGTATTATAGTGATTATTGATCTTCAGTATATCCTTCTTTTGCCATTCCATCTGCCAATATTTAGTGCTGAAGGGAACTTTTCTTTTTACTTATATGATCTAACAGCATAAGAAAAATCCAGGTTTAGAATCTTGTATCCAAACCAGTGCACCAGTGAAACCAAAGGACATTATGAGCAGAATGAAGGTAATACTCATAGACTAATGAACTTTCCTACTGGTTCCACTTTTTTTTCCACTGCTTCAACATTTTTGCCTGAATCTCTTTGGACTCTACTAGCCTGTGGCAGTGCAAAAATTGTCCTTAATAGAAATATTCCCAAGTTGGTATGTTCCTGTTTTTCCCCATTTGACAAGTGGTTTGTCTTTGGTTATCCCTGAAGTTTCCCGCTGAAGCCCCTGCTCATCAAAAGGTAACCCATCCCAGTTTCTAGCCCTTTCCCTGTCACTCCAAATTAGTTCCCTGCCCCTTTCCCTAAAAGGAACTCTGTGCCCTCCCCTTAGTGTGCCAATCTCCTCAAACCCACTCCCATAGTGCTGGAAGCTTCTGTTGTATTCGGTTGTTGATAGGTTGTTTTGAGCTAGCCACACCTTGCTTGTACCCCCATTGGCTGCTCTTTTGATTGTCATGCTGTGTACTCCCCCCAAGAGCCACCTGATTGGATGTTTGTTTGTACTACACTTTGTGTACACCTCCCTTTATAAGTTGTTGTTTATAGTCTGTTTCTGGGCTCTTGGGCTCTGGATGTTGCCGTGGCAGCAGCCTTGCTGCGTGTCAGCCTCAGAGTCCTAAGCCTAGTCTCTGTCCCTGCACTCCTCTCCCAGATGGGAAAATAAACCTTTTCATGGAGAACTGCATACAGAGATGCTCCCTCATTCTTTGCCCTGCTCCTTCAGCACGCTGACCACCAAGACCCTTGGTTGCTTCCCCTGGAGGGCAGGACATCCGACACGGCAATCTCTCTGCCCTGCACACCTGACCAGCTTCTTTCGGTAGCCGGCAGTCACCCCAAATCTGGTGTGACCCCTGCAAGCTAGTGGGATGGGCGATCCTGGGAGAGGATCCAATGGGGGGTTGCATCACTAGCCTAGACTCAGGACAAAAATTGGCATAAAATGCCACTGATGTGATTGAAGAAGTCAGTCATACCTAAACACCTGATATACAAATAGTCCAGTAAGTAAGGGTTTGAACTTCTGAGTTCATTGCCTTGGAGCAAGTGCTTATCACTTCCAAAAGATATCACAGTGTGTTTCCATGTAATATTGGACTTGTATGAATTCTTTGGAGTGTTACATGATTTTGGTCTCATTTTATTTACTGTCTCATTACAACAGTAACAGCAGCTGAAAAAGCCCATAAACCTGGAGAACATATTTGAACCTTGTTTGCTTGCTTGACTTATGTTGATATTTTGATTGTAATACACAGATTTTCATATTTCTGCTGGAATCAACCAAGAGGAGAAACATTAAAAATTTACAAATTTGAAAACATACAAACATTACTTCAAATTATAGTAATGCTTAGAAAAACAAGAGCAAAAGCTAGTGAATATAACAGGTTTCGTTTTTACATTAAAACATATTTACGAAAAATGATTGAGGAATTAATTCATATTTTATATTGACAAAAACAAAAAGATCACTAACTACAATATCTTTATCAGTCCTATTCTTTTTGTCATTTGATTCCATCCTGCTCATCTCATGGTAATTTATCCATTATATATTTTCTTCTTTTTTCTAACAAATAGAAAGATTAAGTATTCAAGGAATTTTACTTCCCATGCCAATATTTTTCCTTAACTGCAAATAGATGTGGTATAAGATTTTAATATGCTGATGTTGTTATAGCACATAAATTTTTGTTTTGTTATTGTTTGTTTGGGTTTTTTGGTTTTGTTTTTGGGGTTTGTCAGATTTCTTTATTGATTGTATTTCAGATTATGATGTCAGATCATGTATAACTTGCAGGGCTGACTATTAATCTTAGAAGCTTTATGAGCAAGCAATCTACATACCTGTCAAGAAGACACATTATTTGTCTGCATGACCATCCTGCATTCTCTAGATCTTTCAGATTTGAAAAGCCATAACCATTCAGAAATTGTATATGCAAAATTTTGTATAAAATCACTGTTTGAATGCCTATGTAAGAGACATAAAGCAAACATACTCTGGAAATGCTTCCACCCCTTACTGTGAAAAAGGAAGTAAAAAATAAGATTATTCACACTCTTTGACCAAACAGATAACTTTATTGGCATAAGGTTAATCTTATTTACTTGTTTTTAGTACCAAGGTCATAGCAATTATATATTAACTCTAGATATAAAATTGAAATACACAAAAAACCCCTGTACTGTTGTTATCACTTCTTATTTCAGTATTCTTATAGATATAAATTTCTATTTGTTTAGTAGTTGAAATCATTCCAGGGCTTCATAAAGCTTTATGGAAGCTTTCTGCAAGTGAGTTAGTGCGTTAACACATATTTTCTGAGAGCTTAGAATGATAGAGATTACATTTTCTTTTTATTCATAGTTCCCACTAATGACACTCTCCAAAGATCGCTTACTCTAATTACAAATTCAAACACTCACACAGTATGCTATGGATAATTTTTGCATCATGAGTTTTTCGGTAACTTTTAATGTAAGCGTGTCTATGAGAGAAGAAATTTTAGGATTTATGGCAGTTGTTCTGAATGTAAAAAAGTCATTAATTTGATTTCATATAGTTTTACTTAAGCATTTTTGTATATACGAAAGTTGATAATTTCACAGTATTTCTGCCAGATTTATTACTTCTTTTCTAGTTTATCACTGTTTCTCATCATTTTAGAACACAACACACATAACTGTATTTTTTGTTGGAGCTAGGCAGAGACAACATTCCTAAATACTTGCATTTCGTAAGGACTTACATGCACTTGAAATAAGTCCTAAGGGCCCTCTTGAAAAAAATACGTCTTATCACTCTGAGGTAACATGGTAACCATTTTCTATAACTTTACCATCATAAAATATTCCGTTCTTCCTTACAAAGACAGTGTAAAATGTCTATATAAGTAAACAAAATATTTTGCATTGAATTAAAAAATTATCCATTTTTATGACTGTCTTTTGCAGATGCTAATTGCGTACACAAACTTTGCAACTTATTTTGCTTATTTTGCTGTACACTTATTTTGCTCTCAGTTAAATTAGTCTCCTTGCCAATGTCTGCAAACATAAACAGAAATTCTGAATGTCTAGGGTTTAAATTATTCTCATAACAAATAGATAACAGTCTTGCAATCAAATCTTTATTATTTCCAACTGTAATGCAAAACATTAGTTTCTTCACATATACTCTCAAAAATTGAACCCCAGTGTCTGAAATCATAATTTGATTAATACCATATCTACCCACATACCTCTTCACTTCTTTTTACTAGTCAATAATCATATATTATCACATACTATTTACGTCTATTTTATGTGCATATTCATACAGATTGTTTTGTTTGTTTCCTATCATTATATTCAGACTTGATACAAATTTTTTGTGTCAGCCAAAACCAAGTGATTAACTTCAACACATGCCTAGGGGAAAGTCTCCTTGAGAATCTCAGCTGCTTGTTAGCCAAGGTGTTTCCAGTATTCTACTTCTGAAAGAAAAGGCAGGCATTTGAGTTTTCACCTCCAGCCCATTGTTTATTTGGAAACTGCAGGAGCAAAGATCAACCCACAGTGGAGCAAGTCGAAGTATTTATTGCTAGGGTCCTATAAACTGTGTCATAATTAGAACTATGAACCTGCAGAGACCCTTGTTAGAGTTTAATGGACTGGCAAGGTCACCACTGATTTCATTGTGAAAATGAAAATGCTGTCTAGGAGTTTAATGAACACAATGACATTTCTGCATGCCCCCAAAAATTCATGAGAGCATCTGGAACTGGTTTGATCTTGTTGGAACATTGATTTTTCTTCTTCTTTCTCTCCCAAGTATTTTCTTGCTGAGGGCAAGCTTGTTTGTCTGCATACAGAGAAAAGGGGTTCTTGTTAAAAGGGAAAAATTGGAGGCTTTTTCTTGAGAATCAGTTTTAAACCTAGTCGCAGTATCCTCCTCAGAAGAAAAATCTAATTCCACTTTTCAGCTCTCTGTAGTCCTCATGGGAAAGAGAAAGGCAATAACCAACATAATTATGCAAAGTTCGGACCAAATACTGTCAGTATGACCTTACAAGGAGAATTGGGTTATTGCTAGGAATTTGGTTTGAATTAAAGTGGCTGCACATTCCTTTATCAAGTATTTGCAAACAATATCCAACATTTTCAGATCCGTTAACGGAGCCTAAGACCACCAGCCCTGTTATACATCCAGAAAAAACTGGCACATTTATTTACAGAATAATGTGTAAAAAATAGGAAGAAGAGGGGAAAAAAGGTTCTTCTTTCCATCTTTAGCAACTTCAATTCCTTGGAATGGCTGCTATGTTCTTATCCCATTACCCAATTCATTCAGAATATTAGAGCTGAAGGGCTAATGAAGCCTTCTCTCAGTTTCACAATACGTATTAAAGCTATCAAAAAGCCCTTGAGGTTGTGAACCTATTAATTTTTTAAGGTCAGCTTACATGGTGCAATCAGGAGTACAACCACTACTTAGAAATGCTCAGAGAACAAGGTTTTATGGTATTGACTCTCCAACCATTACTCCTTTTGGGTGAAAATAAAAAATTGTTATTCAGTGCCACATTAGAGAAATCATACAATAAAAGAATCATAGAATATGAAATACGGGAAGGGGGTCTCAAGGATTATCTGGTCCAACACTTTTTGTCAAAAGCACAGTCCAGACAAAATGGCCCAGCACCTTGTCCACCTTGACCACTTCAGTCTCCCCAGGAGTAACTTACCCATTAGTCCTCATCTTTTCCTTGTTAGTTATTGTAAAAACGTGTCCCCGTCTTCTCTGTAGTCACTGAAGAATAGTGATAAATTCTCACCCAAATCTTCTTTTCTCAAACCTGAACAAGTCCAGCACTCTCATCCTTATCTCAGAGGTAGGCTTCTTATCTCTGTGGCACTTCTCTGGACTCTCTCCAGACTGTCCACATTTTTGTATAGTAGAAACCAAAACTGAGCACAGTATTCCAGCTGTAGTCTTTCCAGAGCCGAGGAATTAGAATGACTTTATTTCTACGGGTCATGCCCTTTTTGAGACAGCCCAGCATCCCTCTGGCATTCTTTGCCACAGCATCACAGAGGTCATTCACACTGAACTTGTCCACCAAGACCTTCCCACAGCCAGCTGGATCCCAGCCTGTTCTGCACTCCTAGGTTATGTATTTCCAGGTGCAACACCTCACACTTGTCTGGTTAGCCCACTCTTGCAGCCTACCCAGGTCTTCTTGCAGGATGGCCCTCCCTGCCAAGGTGCCCACTTCACCACTCAGTCTGGTGTCACTGGCAAACCTTACCAGGTTACATTTGATCCTATATTCCAGGCATTTATGAAAACATGAAGACAACATTGAGCCCAGTGTTTGTCCTGATGACACCACTTGTGCCAGGCTTGAAAAGTAGCTATTTACCACCACTCTTGGGTTGAGACTGGTCAGCCACGCCCACCACACAGACCACTGTCTAAACTATAAAACAATACCTTCTCTAAGAGGAGGCTAAGGGAATACCCTGTGCAAAGCCTTGAAGAAATCCAGAGAGACAGTGTCCACTACTTGCTCTGAAGCAAATAAAGCAAGGACAAAGACTCTCCAACTAATTGAAGTTAGAAAGTGGTATGTTTAATTCAGAGTCGGGCAACACGGGGAGTAACCTCCCAAAGACGTGTGCAAAAATCACAGAGCTCCAGCTCTCTATTTATCTACAAAGGTCTTACATATTCATCCAATTATCTCATATGCTTATGCATATTTATCATCTGACCCTGCCTACCCCCACTTCGTATTAAAATGAGCCCAAAGTCCTTTCACACCTGTGCAGTTCTTCGCTCAAATTGGGTCAGTGGGTTTGGAAATGGGTCATTTGTCTTAAAAGATGAAGTCAGAAGCGTCTTCCTTGAAGTAAATTTTCCACCTTTGTCTTGTTGGGAGACTCTCTGGTCACTTGGGCATAGTCCAAGATCTCCTGCCTGGTTCTGACTGGTTTTGGGGCCCAGGCACAGCTACAGTTTCTTCACCTTCAATAGCTCATCTTTCTTGTCTCCTTCTACAAACACATCTAAGTCAAGCAAGAGATGTATAGTCTTTAACTAACTCCATCTGGTAATAATTAACCATCCTACATTGCTTCTACTCTTAATTCCTAATCAATATAAATTGCTTCTATCCTTCTAGCTAAATTTTTAAAACTTTTTAATCCCTTAACTCAGCTCCACATCAACGAAGTAGGTTACTTTGTTGTAGAAGGTGATCAAGTTTGTCAAGCACAGCTTGCACTTAGTGAATCCATGCTGGCTTTTCCCAGTCTTGTGCTTCATCTGACTTGTGATGGCCACCAGGAGGATTTGTTCCATAACT
>WAAE01007006.1:0-29074 GCA_013400495.1 Nicator chloris
GAGCCCCGCCCACCGCCCACACCGCCATGTGATTGGACCACCTCCATGATTGGCTTCCCCAATTGGCCAATGGGAACCGAGCAAGCATGAGGGGGCGGGGCGCGAGGCGTCGGTGCCCGCGGGGAGCGGAGCCCTCCCAGTCCAGCCCAGTCCCCGCCCAGTCCAGCCCAGTCCCCGCCCAGTCCAGCCCGTATATCCCAGTGCCCCCCAGCGGTTCCCACAGCCCTTCTAGAGCCCTTTTTGTTCCTAAAAGTGTTATTCTTGTCCCTCTCAGTCCCATTCAGTCCTAGCGCCTCCCAGTCTATCCCAGTGCCTTAGCGGTCCACTCCCAGTGCCCATTTTGTCCGTAAAATTGCCTCACAGTCCTTCCCAGTCCTGTCCAATTCCTCTCAAATCCCATTCAATCCCCTCCAAGTCTATCCCAGTCACTCCCAGTCCATCCCAGTCTATCCCATTACCCCCCAGTCCCTCCCAGTCCCCTTCCAGTGCCCCTCTTCTTCGTAACAGTGTACTTTTTGTCCCTCCCAGTCCCTTCAAAGCCCATCCAATCCCCTCCCAGTCCCTCCCAGTTTCCCGTAGAACCCACAACGTGCGTGTCTCCACATCACCGGGTGTGCGCGGGGGCAGGTGGGCACCCGCCGGGTGTGCTCCCACCTCCCGTTGCTCCGGGGCCGGTGCGCAGCTTCCCCTCTGTCCCCCGGCTCCCCGGCCCCGCCCGCGGCAGCGCTGCCCAAGGATGAACGCCGGTACTGGAGCTGCTCCCGGCGGGTCCCGGGATCCCTCCGTCCTCCGGCCGCCTGTCCGTCCCCGGGCCCCCGGGAGAAGGAGGTTTCCCGGCGCTGTCCCGGTAGCGGGCGGAGCGGGGCGAGCCGCGGGGTCACGGCCCCGCCAGGGGCGGGGGGAGCACAGCGCGGCCCCGGGCGCTGCCCCCGGCGCTCTCCGGCCTCGCGGGGCTCCGGCTCGTTTCGATTTCGTTTTTCGCGAGGATCGCGCCGCAGCGGCCGCGGGGACGGCACCGGAGCGCTCTGGACGCGGCGGCAGCGCCGGGCTCCGGCGGGCAGCGGGCGGGGAGCGGCCGCCCACGGCCACCGGCCATGCAGGTAGGAGCCGCCCCGGGCCGGGCCCTCGTCCTCCCTCCTCCCCGTCCCCCCTCGGGACTTCTCAGTTGGGGCTGGAAGTTCATGCCCTGGGGGTGACCCCCAACGCCATCTCCAAACGGCCTCACAAAGCCCGGAGCAGCCGGGAGCCTCTGTTCCCCCCATTTGGTTCTGAGCAAAACGCTGCTCTCGCACATCTGGGGGTTCCTTTTCCTTTTCACACCCCCTTTTTCTCACGTTCCCACTCGAACATCGCCAAGGACACTATTTCCTCTTGAAGCAAAGAAAACTCATCTCAGAAAAGTCTGAAAGCAGCTAAGCAGGGATAAAAGAAGGAACATAAAATTCAGATAAAATAATAAAAATTCAGAACGTATCTCAAGGCCTAGAAATCTTCAAGAAAAATACCAGATTTGTTCTGGTTTTACTGTAAATCTGATTTGTAAGAGAGTCACACCAATGTGAGAAAATTAAAATAACTTTTAGATAGTTCTAGACAAAATACACCACTAATTTCTTTCACTTTTATTTTCCCCATAGCTTATTGCTTAGAGTGAATCTGAAAGACAGTTTGTTTTGCTGCCAAGCCTGCTCAGAGTTTATTGTGGAGTCTCACAGTTCTCCTCATGCAGTGTCATGTAGCTGCCTGCTTTGCTAAATCCAACCCGCTGACAGCCAGTGACTACCAAATTGTCCTTCTGCTGAAGAAACCCCCTCACCAGCCTGCTGCCTTGCGCCTGCTGTAACTCCCAGGGAAGCTTTTTTCCCTGGAGTAATGCACTCCAGCACTGTATTGCTCCTATCTCCTGTTCTCCTGATTTTGGGAGCTTCAGCTTTGCATTTAAGACGTGTCCAACTCCCATCTCCTCACCCCTCATTTTCAGAGGGCTCAGCTCCTCTGCCTGCACACACTGTCGAGGGATGGCTGCTCTAAATCACCTGCAAAAGCTTGCCTGAGCCTGAAGTGCTCAGAGTTGGTAACTGCTTCAGAAAATACCATTTGACAGCAAAATTGTTAATTTTCCAGTGAGTGAAGCTGAGAAATTGCTGGGATTCACATTAATAGGTTTTTAAGGGGAAACATTATCTGCTTGGCTGCCAGTAATATTTCAAGATCAAGATGTAGCTGGAAGCAGGATCTGAGCTCCCTTCTGGCTCACATGCTCTGGCTGAAGAGGAAAAGTAATTCTTGAGGGGCCAGAACTCCATGGACAGTGAGAAAGAGGAGCTTGCATCTCCCTAAACCATGGGCTGGCCATTTCCACTTATGCCCAAATGATCACTGGGGACAGAGTGAGAGATCTCTCTCCATATGGTGTTTTCAAGACAAAATCATAGCACTATTGCCAGCTTTATTTTCACAGCTCTAAAGAAATGAAGTGCTCTCCTAAAACCTTGAACATCCATCGAGCATCAGAGGATCCTGCAGGAACAGGGAGCCAGCACAGGCACTGCAGGCTCTGCCAGTTGTAGCTCCATCTTCTACTTCCCTGCAGCCGTGGGGAGTGAGGATGGATAACCAACATCCAGAGCCTGAAAAAGGCTAAAGAGCTGGAAAAAGAGAGGGATCTCTGGCTACTACTGCTGACTTGGGCAACCAGGGACTCACCCTGGGGCTGGGATGAGGCAAAGTGTGAGGAAGAGCTGCAGACAGCACATCACACCACACCACACTGCTGTGAGAAACCAGTTAGGAAATACTGGAGCAGGTGGAGGCATCTCCAAAGGCAGGACCAGAGCTGGGAATTTCCCCCCACTGATGTATCTGATCTCTTCCCCAGGGCAAAGTGGCCATCAGCTCTTCCAGCCCCGTGGTGGCTGTGTCACTACCACCCCCATCCCAGGCCAGACCCTCACCCATCAGCACTGGGGACATCTTCAGGCTTCCAGGGAGGCTGAGTGAGTAGAGGTTGAGCGAGTCAATGCTGCTCAAAAAGGAGTTCCCGTGGGGTGGGAGAGGGGGGGTACAGCCATGGTGTCCCACCCAGGGACCTTTCCCTGCTGGCAAGGGGACAAGGCTTCATCAGGGTTCATTTTCACTCTTTGTGGTGTTTTTGACCCTGAGTGCTTAATGGAGAGGGAAAGTTTGGTGATAGAGAAGAAGCCCCACCCTGCCACTGGGCAGTTTTGAGGACAGAGTAGTTTCAGAGGCTGCTCCTGGTTTCAGGAATCCAGCCCTCCCTGTGGAGCAAGGACGATGTGATCCACTGGCTGCGATGGGCTGAGAAGGAATATTCCCTGCGGCCCACTGACAAGAGCAAGTTCGAAATGAACGGCAAAGCCTTGTGCATCCTCACCAAGGATGACTTCAGACACCGAGCTCCGAGCTCAGGTGAGACCCAGGGCAAGGGGATTATCCCAGCACAAGGTGTGCTCTGCTGAGAGGGCTCCGTGGGACCAGGTTTTGTGCTGGAGATGAGGACAACTCTTCCTTTCTCTGGTCCATCTGAACTGCAGATACTTTGGGATGGGGATAACCCCATACTGTGCAGTTCAGAATCTCAGCAGCATTACCTGAGAGGGACCATTATCCAAAGTTGTCTGAGCAGAGTTTCCTTCCCTGCAGGGGATGTGCTTTATGAAATACTCCAGTTCATTAAGACTCAGAGAAGAGCTCTGGCGTGCAGCCCCTTGCTGAGCTCACCCTTCAGGAAGGCCAGGAGCACGGAGGAAGGTATGTTGGGAGAAAAATATCCTGGGAGAATGGCAGTGTCATCAGGCAGAACCTGCCAGGGGTTTGCACACACCCGGGGCTTGGAGCTCAGCCTGCTGAAACCATCCCACACCACCTGAGAGAGGCAACCAGCAAAGACCAGGTCATCTGGGAAGTTTGTAGTGATGCAGCAGGTCAGAACTGGTGCTAGGCAGCACCAGGGGTCTGTGGCAAACTGGCAAGGCTATGGTACCATAAGAAGTCTGCCTGCAGATTGAGATTTGGATCAGGGAGGATCAGCAGCCAGGCAGAGGCACAGCCCTGCTGGAGACTAGTCCTGCAACATAGCTGGGAAAGGGCTGAGGAACTGAGGCTGAGCTTACACAGAGCTTCTGGGTCAGTGGGTGGGGTGGGGAGAGGGCTCAGGTGAGGTTGGTGTGGGCCACTGAGGCTTCTTTGTGCCCTTGGGGGAGGCCAGGTAGGAGTTAGGGTGGGGTTGGATTGGTGTCAGAGGCTGGATGTGTGTGGAGGTGGATCTGGGAGCACTTTCCTGGGCTCTTCTGCTGGTTCATGTGCAAGGTAATTAACATATTAAGTCCTCACAACAATTTACCAGGGGCTGCCTGTGCTCTGGGGCATTTTCCTATTCCAGTTTTTCTTCTGCATCTGACCCTTACCCTGCCTGGCCTCTCCTCTTACCCTCCTGGACTTTCTGCTGCTCCAGCCTTAGGAAAATCCCAGGCTTTCCTCAGCACCCTCCTCCTCTGCCCAGGCTGATAACGACCCCGGGCTGTCCCTCCCCTCCTGTCTCAGGGCTTTGCAAGGTCTGGGACCTGCCCTAATGAGCCACAGGGTGCTTATTAGGAGTTTTTTGCAGGTGCAGACTGCAGTGCTGAGGCTGCCCCAGCTGTTTCCTCGTGGCTGAGCTGTGCAGAGCAGCCCCTGTTCCACAGCCACACGCAGCCACTGAACCTCTCCCACCACAGCTCAGAGAGTAGCTGCAGGCCGGGTGCCATCTGCTCTTCTCCTGCTGCCCTGTCAGCCCCAGTGGATGGGAAAATTGCAGGTAATTATGAATCTATGGCCTTGTTCCTTGGGGAAATGAGATGGTGCTTTGTCCTGTCTGCCCATCTGCCTCCCTTCTCCTCGTTCCGTGCTCTTCCACCTCAGTTTCCCCACCTGAAAAATTGTAATTGCTCTGAGATCTCACAGTGAAAGCGCCGGGCGTGAGCTCTGGCTTCTTCTCGTATTTATTGTCGCTGCCAAATGTACAATCCTGCTGCTGAGCCAGCCTCGCTGGAGCACAGTGGGAGCTCTGTGGCCACCAATTCCCCCGTGCCCAGACTGCAGGCTGCTGTGGGAATACGTGTACCAGCTGCTGTCCGACCGCCGCTACGAGCCCTACATCAGGTGGGAGGACAGGGACGCCAAAGTCTTCCGCGTCGTCAACCCCAACGGGCTGGCCCAGCTCTGGGGCAACCACAAGGTAAAGGGACTGAGAGCCACTTTGTCATCCCTGAGGGTGGATTTGTCATCCCTGAGCTTCTGCGTGTCCCTTTCATCGCCTGCTCCCTCGAGCTGGTGGCCCAGGGGCTGGGGAGGGGGGCACAGGGGGTGCAGGGTTAGTGGGAGATGCCAGCCTGCTGGTTAAAGAGGGGCTTGCTCATCCCTTGGAAAGCAAACCATGAAGCCAGTCTGGGTTGGGGAGCCACACTACAGAGCCAAAATGCCCCAAAGTACCTCAGATGTCCCATGTGTGGCCCTGCTGCACACAGACCCAAACCAAAGTGGTGTTGCTCGCTTTTGCTCAACACCCTGCCATCCTTTTCTCCTTCCAGAACCGCATGAACATGACCTATGAGAAGATGTCACGAGCGCTCAGACACTACTACAAACTCAACATCATCAAAAAGGAGCCAGGGCAGAAGCTGTTGTTCAGGTGAGGTGAAGCAGAACAGAGAAATGAGCTGCCTGGGACAGCAGGGATGGGGCATGGAAAGATGGTGAGCTCCAGATGTTGGCAGCTGCTTCATCCAGCACCATCCTCCCCTGCACATACCACAGTGGGTTTGTGTCCAGGCTCTGTCCTGTGCCAGCTGGAACCCCAATGCTTCCTGGCATCCTCAGCAAAGCCCAAGGATAGCAAATCCCCTCTGAGCTCCAGAGCTCAGCTGATCACAGAATTATGGAAGGGTTTGGGTTGGAAGGGTTAAAGCTCATCTCATTCTCCCCCTGCCACAGGCAGGGACACCTTCCACCCTCCCAGGTTGCTCTGAACCCATCCAACCTGGCCTTGTTGAGGACAAAGGCTCCAGCATTTACAGCCTGCTTTGGTGCTGGGTTTGGATGTGCCCTTAAAGTCATCACAAAAATGTATTTCAGGTTTTTGAAGACTCCTGGGGAGGTTGTCCATGAGAAATCCAGCAAACTGGAGCAGCTGGAGAATGAGGACCATGAAGATTTGAAGGAAGACCCACTGGAGGTTTCACCATAGTAAATCTTTGGAGGCTTCACTTCAGTGCATCACAGAGAGACTTGTGCTTTGCTGGGCAGTGCTGGTGTCCCTTGCCTCTCCTGGACAGAAGGCCACAGAGCTGGCCTGGATTTCAAACCCTGCTGTGAGCCAAAGCTGGGACATCTCTGGGGCTTCATTAGCAAAACACACGCAGAAGCTGTCCCCCAGCCCCAAAAGTGCAGGTGGACGTGTGGGCTGATCTTCTGCTGGTTCCTCTCCTGCCCTTCAGGAGGGAATGTGATATTTTTGCTCTGAAATTTTGATGCTTGTCTTTAAGGTCTAAACCTGTGGAGAAGATCCCTCTGTTCTTCCAGTGGGATGTGCTGAGCAGAGCACGAGCTCCAGGCTGAGCATCTGCTGCTCTGCTTTGGCAGGGAGTGCTGTCCCCAGCTGGGAACATCCTGCCCTGAACCTGAGCCCTTCCCCCAGCCTGAACACGGGCTGGCATTGCAAATATGGTGCATGCTGGAACCTCACTGCCTCCTGTGAGGTTGCTCCTGGGATTAAGGTTAGGAGTGTGCTGAAATACCTGCCTGGGTCAGAGCTGGCTGAAGCTCCAGGCTCTGTGGTTGCCCATAGCTGGCATTCGCTTTTACTCCTTTCCCTCCAGGTAATAACTTCTGTAATTAGTTTTGTGATTAAATAATGTGAAAAGAAACAAAGCCAGTAACAAATATGACCCCAGCCATGGTCAGATATGTGATTATTTCTTTGAGTTGGAAGCAGGAACACCTGAAGTGAGCAGAGTGTCTGTGTGTGAGCGTGTGCAAACAGAAAATACCCACTACTATTTTCACTTTGCTTTCCACAGAGGAAATAAAATGCTGTGACTCTAAGGTTGAAAATCTCACTTCTTGCTGTTTGAAAGTCTGAAACTGGAAAATCCAAGCTTTCCTCATTTAAAATCAGCTCCTGTGGACACCCAGATCTGGTCCCCAACTTTTTTTGGCAGCTCCTAAGCCAGAGGTCCCCAGTCTGAGCTGCTCAGCAGCTGATGGGTGAGCACAGCACAAACACAGGGTTGCACCACGGGGTTTCCACCAAGACTGGTTACTGCTGACCTGAAACTACAGTCCCTTTGACTGTAACTGGTCTTGGTCCTGAAAAACTACTCCACAGCTGCAGCCTGGAGATGCTGGTGGGCAGCAGCCAGTAAGAGACAGTGGTGGGATGGGTGGTGGCTGGATGGCAAAGCTTCAGCAGTGCAACAGCTCTGGAAAACTGGCTGAGGAGATTCACTTCCAGAAAAAGATCGCCTGCTCTTTGGCAGCACAGAGGTGCTTGAGAATTCAAGGTGGAGGAGAAGGAAACGAGGAGTTCTAGTGGGGCAAATGAGTGTGAGCTCACAGCCTGGGGGAGATCCTGGCTGGGAAGGAGGCCACAATCCCTGCTAAGTGAGGGGCCCAAAGTTACCCAGCACCCACCAAGCTGCAGCCTGGGAATGCTCCACAGCAGGAAGATGCAGTGGGGCACCCAAACCTCATCCTTCCCTCCACAAAGGATGCTTTTTGTCCCAGGGAAGAGTCAAACCAAATCTTTCTCAGGGTGAAATCCTTCATCTTTGGTGGGACAGCAGATCTCCTTCCTTGGGACCTGTAACATCCAGGCCCTGTGCCACTCCTGGGGTGTGCACCCATGGGTGCATGTTTCCTGATCTCCTCTTTCCACTAATTTCTTGTATCAGAAACAGCCCTGATGGCTCCTGAGGATCCCGCTGCTTCTTCCACCTGTGTGTGTGTTTTGTTGGGCAGGTGACAGTTGGTGGCCCTGGTTCTTGTGCTGTGCTTGCAGGGAATGTGCAAGGTGACCTCTCTTCACCTGATTTTCCCATCATGACTAAAGGTCGCTCTGGGCTTGGCTGGGGATTTCCTTTCCTGCCTGGGAAGCTGCCAAAAGCCCTCAGTCCCCTTGTGCCTCCCTGAGCAGCTTCAGAGGGGTCTTGGGGGGTGACAATCCGGGGGCACCTTTGCAAGGATGGGTTGGAATGAGCTTTGTCCTAGGAAGCTTTCATGCACCTCCTGCACAAATACCTGTCTTTCCCTGTGACAAACAGAGGCAGGAGGGCTGTAAACCTGCAGCTTTCCTGGAACAGGAGCCCATCCCTGTCAGTAAACAACAGAATAACCACTGCTTGTGCCAGGGAGTTTGGTGTGGGGGTGTGGGGAGGGACAGCACACGGCTGCTGGTTGACTTTTGGCATGGCTGGAGTTCAGGGGCTGTGAAACACAGCCAGGTGCCTCATGTGGGCTTTCCCAGAGGTTTCCAGGTTTTCATTCCCTGGAGAACATCAGGCACCCTTCAGCAGCCCCACATCTGCTGGTGTTTGGGGCAGGGCATTGCACATTGCTCATCTGCAGGGGGAAGCAGCTCAAACCACACCCAGGGAAAAGAGGATTTGCTTTGGGGGCTGGTTCCCACCACCCTCTTGGATCAGAGGAGCTGCAGAACTGGGCTGAGAGGTTTCCACTGAGGCCATGTGTTGGCTGGGGCAGGGAGCAGTGGCTGCCCTCAACACCCCTGCCATGGCTCAGGTGCTGCCCTCCACACCCCTGCCATGGCTCACGTGCTCCCCACAACACCCCTGCCATGGCTCAGGTTCCCCCCTCCACACCCCTGCCATGGCTCAGGTGCTCCCCTCCACACCACCATCAGGGATCAGAGCTGTAGCTGCTGTGTTTTTGTGCCCAGGTGGTTGGTTCATGGCTCAAAGGGACCTTTGTGGTCAACAGAAAACACAGTGGCCTCCTACACCAGTGGGGTTGGCCGTGGCTTTGGCTGGCCAAGCCTAGAAGACCTCCAAGGTGGGTGATTCCCAACCCCTCTAGGCACCCATCTGAGATTGTCCCAGCTTCCTGCAGACAGGAGTGTTCCTGATGCCCAATCTCAGCCTGTGCCTTCCCAAGGAATTCAGGTGCTTTGACCCCTGCTTTCTGAACCTGTTGTTGCCCTCTGCACCTTGCAGCTCCATGTGGGGAATGCCTCTCCCTTGGTGTTTTTCTGTCTTCTGAAGCAAGTTCTGGCACAGCAGCCGGTTATCCCCTGCTGTGCTCCCATGGCTTTAGTTCTGCTTTTCCCCCCATCATCACTGGCCTGAAGATGCCAACCCCAGCACTGGGTGCTCCTCCCCCACGACCACATTTCCTGCCAGTTCCTCATTCTCTCCCAGCACTGATAAGAAAAGTGGATGAAAAATTTGGGTCCAGATCTCTTGCCCCCACTCTGGTAATGGGATTTTGGTTTATTTCCATCTCCTGCATCTTTTTCTTGTGCCTCTCTCCCATTAGGATGGAACATGTCCCAAATCCCAGGAGGGATCTGAGCTTGGATAAAGGTCTTGGTCCTGAATCACATTTCAGGTGAAGATTTTTCCTGGAGTTTGGCTCTCCCATCTTCTGGCTGTGTCTGGAAGAGGCCACACATCAATGCTGGTTCCCAGCTGAATCGTGAGCAGGGATGGTGTTTGGACTCAGCCTTGGTAATCCCCAGGAGAAAGATCTCCAAACTGGAGATGGCCAAACTGATCCCCGTGGCCAGAGTGGATGTGGCTTTTTGTTTCATGGAACAAAATAGATTGTGAAACTCCTCCTCACCCCCTGGAATCAGCTTGCTTGTGGAAGGATGTGGACAAGAGCAGGGAAGCAGCCTGGAAGCTCCTCACCCATTTATGAGTAGATGGGGGTGCTGAAAAACTGAGCCAGGTAATTCCTAATCAATACCAGACCCTGATTCAGCCCTGTGGGCTCAGGAGGAATGGAGGGACGTGGTCTGGATCTCTCCCAGTCACAGGAAATTACAGCATGGAGAGTTTATAGAAAGCGAAATAAAACAGTCCTGAAGGGTTCTGATTGCAAGCTGAGCTCCGTATCAGGAAAAGAAAATTTTTATCCAGGAGACACCTTGGCTGAACATAATTGCCGCTGAAAACAGCGCTGCTCCGGTGGAAATCTTCCCGAGGGGTTTTCCCAGAAGGGGTTTTCCAAAGCTGTGTGTCCGCCCGGGGCGGCCGCATCCCTGCGAGCTGCAGTGCGGAATTTTGCCATCAGATGGCAAAGCGGCGATGGGAACAGCGGGGAGCACCTGCCGAGGATGCCACAACCAGCGAGGGGGCACCGGGGTGGCCGTGGGACCGAAGGGAGCTTTGGTGTCGGATTTGCTCGGCCCGGGTGCAGTTTGTGGGTGTTGGGTTGGGCAGATCTGCCTGGTGGGAGATTTTCCATCCCTGACTGAGGCTGAGTGGAGCCACGGGAGTGGGAAGGATTTGGGGCAAGAGCTGGTTCATGTTTTAGGGTGGAAGCAGGGGCTGTCTGAAGGACCTCAGGGTTGGTTTCAGGGATGTTTCAGGCCAGTCATGCCCAGTGTTGTGCAAGAACCTGACAGTGCCATGTCCCAGAGCATCTGTGGTCCCACAGGAGCCACCTGGGAGCTCCAGGGATGTGAGCAGGGCTCACAGCAGAGCTCCAGGTATGTGAGCACGGCACTCTGCTTCCTGCACTGAAACCCCACTCATCCGAGAAAGTTGTGACTTCCCCTCACAGGAGCAACCCAGAAGAGCCCATTTCGGGCATCACAGCCAGTAAAAAACAAGAAACCAAACCAAACCGAAAGGCAAACAGCTGCCTGAGATAGCTGGTCTCAAAGGGCAGTGCTTACAGCAGCTGACAGGTGATTTTATGTTGTTTTGCTGCTACTTGTCATAAGGAAATGGTTTTCTCCTCCAGTGAAACTCACGCCCATTGATCTCCACCACGAGGGCGGTGATAGTGGGGATCCCAGGCGGAAGCTTTGGCTGCTCTCCTGCCTGAATGGCTGCTAAAAATAGGACTTAACTCAGCCACCAGCTTGGGTATAAAAAGGCACCTCCCAGGAGAGCCTGCGATCCCTCAGCACCCGTGGCCCAGGAGCTCGTCTTGAACTATCTCCAAAGGAGCAGAAATATTGATGGAAAGGTAAAAAACCAAAGCAGCAATAACAATAATATTGATCAATGTATTGGAATCAATCAAAGTAGGATGGGGGTCATGGCTTTGCCGTGGTTAAATTTAGTGGAATGATTTTTAATCGAGTGTCTGGTGGGCTTTGGTGTTGGCTTGGATGAAGGGAACTTGCCTTTCTGATCCCTAGAGCAGGCCGAGGTGGGGTGGGTGGGTGTGCTGTGTGTTGTGATGATGATCTTTGGGTCTGAGCAGAGGCTGGTTCCCAACTCCAGGGTGCTTTGTACAGCCAGGGGTGCCAGATTTCAGTGCTGCTTCCCCATGTGCTGTTCAGGGATGAAGAAGTCTGGTTTGAGCCTGGTTCTTTGAAGGGTGATATTGGTTTTGGAGGTAAAACCAGCATGGCACCATCATGGCTCTCTGGTTTTCCAATAGCAGTGTCTTTGGTTGAATTTTGCTTGTAAATGTAGAATGAGGGTGGTGGGAAAGGCAGGGATTGGTGCTGCGAGCTCCGTTCCCAGCCCTGTGCTGGTGGGAGCTCTCAGAGGGGCTGTGTCATCACAAGGTGACCAAGGCCATTTGCAAGAGCTCACATCCCTTGGCCTCTCCAGGGGCTGGAATGATTTCTAGCAGCCAATACTTTAAGGGGAAATACTCTAAATTCTGGGTTCTGTGGCTCACTGGGTGCTCCTGGGGTGCTGTTGTTCATTGCAGTGTGGGAACACGTTGCCATGGGATAATGGGATGGTGGCTGGGTGATGTCCTTGCTAGATAAAACCCCCTGGGTGACAACCAGGCTCCTCCTCTAGGATATGCCCAGCCCATCTCCCCCCTCTGCACAGTTTCGGTTCCTTTATCGAGTCTGTGGTTGTAAAACCCCATGTGGGCCGTCTGCATCAGGAGCACCCAGATAAGGACCATAAAACTGACTGCTCATTAACCAGGAGCATAAACAACCCCAGGCACCCACAGCACCCCTGGGTGCCAGCATGGGGGAGGTTTCCATCTGACCCAAGCCCGCTGTGCAGTGGCCTGGGGAAGGCAAAAAGCAGATGGAAAATGTTGTTTTTCTCCACAGCAACACGTGGGCTCCGGCTGAGGAGATGCCTCCGTGGGATGTGGGGAGGGAGCCGCTGGGCAAGATCCTCTCTCTGGACAGGCGAGAGGCCAAGAAAGTGCTGGAGATTTATGTCAAGCGCTCACTGAGCTGCCATGAAAACTCACTGGTGGCCAAACAAGCCCTTCAGGAGAAAGGCAGAGGGCGAGGGAGGAAAACAGACGGGCTACAACGGTCAGAGAGCGATTTCTCCACGTACTCATGTGCCAAACCCAGCCCGAGGAAGGACCAGGAGGAGAGACTCAAAGCACCAGGCCTGGAGGAGGCTTCGTGTGATGACAGCAAAGCTCCCCAGGAGGTGCCTAAAGAGAGGCTGAAGGCCAAGAGGAAAAGCACAAAAAACTCTTCCCAGGGCAAAACGCAACACTCGGGTTCAAAACCAACCTGGCTGAAAGGTTTCTTAAATCTCTTCAAGAAGAGCCCTGAGGACCAGAAGGAAAACACGGGGCAAAAAGCAAAGGAGAAAGATGTCAAAGCTCCTCAGGGCTCCAAACCAGACGGAGGCAAAAAACACAGAGTAGACTCAAGCACATCCCCAGCGCTGGGCAGAGCCCTGAAGAAGAAACCCAGCCTCAAGAAGGTTTTCTCCCTGAAGAAGCACGGGGAGGAGGAGCGGGCAGAGCCGGGATCCGGCCCGAGGAGCAAGCGGCCCAGCTGCCTTCCCCTGTGGCACGTCCTGGCCCCAGCCCAGCCAGGTGGGACCCCACCCCAACCCTGACCTCTGGGTGCTGAATGCAAGAGATGGGGCAGAAGGCGTGGGGAATCGAGTCAAATAACTCTCTCACGCTTTCCTGAGAAGTGTGAGGAGGATTCAAACTGTCCTTGGAAGAGGAAAACAATTCTTCTCTAGGTGGTATTTTGGGTTTTCTGGTTTGGTTCCCTGACTGGGAACCAAACTTGGGTCTCCTGCGTGGCAGACAAGAATTTTACCACTGAACCACCAGGAAGAATTGTTTTCCATTTCCAAGGACGGTCTGAATCCTCCTCACACTTCTCAGGAAAGCGTGAGAGAGTTATTTGACTCGATTCCCCACGCCTTCTGCCCCATCTCTTGCATTCAGCATCCACACTGAGCCACCCCTGCTGTCAGCAGGACCCTGCTGGGCTTCTCTGGGGAAAGCCATCGTGTTTAGTGCTGGTTTCTAACCCCCTCCCAGGGTTTTCTGGGGCCTGGGATAGGTTTTGGAGACTCCAATCCCAACCTGGTGCTGCAGGAAGGGTCGTTCTCCCCGTGCTTTGAGCACAGGCACCCCAAGTCAGCTGTTGGCCGTTATCACCCAAGCATGAGCTTTCCTCCTCTGGCAACCAAGGGTGCTTCAGTTCAAACCTGAGACCTGGGGTTAGATCCTAAACCACTCTAAGGCCAACGTGAAGCTGCTCGAGATTTGCCTGAGGGATGGGTGCAGGCAGCTGGCACGGCAGAGCCCGCGGGACACCCAAACCAGCCCAGCCCTTCCCGTGCCAAAACACTGCCCGGGGGATTTCTGAGCAGCGCCGGCCGATTCGGGGCCGGTCGCAGCTGCTCGCTCGCTTCCTTCGCCTTCGGAATGCGCTGACCCGGCGGCTTTGCCCCGTCAGTCAATGCTGCCAAAAGCAATCCTCACGTCCGGATCTGTGTCTGTGTCCCGGCAGAGGCGGAGCAGCCCGATGGATGCTACACTCCGGTGTCCGGGGAGATCGGGCCGATCGTGCAGGGCAGCGAGAGCCGGGGGAGCAGAGCAGGAGGAGGTGGGGAGCCCCCAGAGCCCCCCAGCACCGAAGGGGTCGGTGAGTGTTGGCCTTGGGAACAAACGAGACTTGTCCCCTGCATGGGATCCAACCCTCACCCAGTCCTCATCCTGGGGCTTTCCTGACCCCGAGAGTTGGAGGAAGACTTTGTGGGAGATTTTCAGCATCCGGGTTTGTTTGGGGGAGAGGGAGATTCACAGAATCCCAGAATGGTTTTTGGGCTGGCAAGGACTTTAAAGAACAGCTCATTCCAACCCCCCTGCCATGGGCAGAGACACCTTCCACTAGACCACACAAAAGACAAAATTCAGAGGTTAGAGAGTATTTTTGCTGGCTGAGGGTAACAAGGGTAACAAGACACTCAGAAATATGCTGAAATGGGTTTTGGAAGGATGGAGGTGGGTAAACATTGCTGAAGGAATTTTTCCTGGGGAATAACAGAGCATCTGGATGTATGAGGCTTGGAGAAAGGTCTGGAGATAACCTGGTGTCTCTCTCCCCAGATGAGGCCATCAGGAGAATCGTTGCCCTGCTCCGGAGTGCAGGAGATGAGCTGGACAGGCAGGTGAGAGAGCTGTGGACAGCTGGACGGGGCTGAGGGAATCTGGGCCAAGCTCTGCCCTGCTGTAAAATAAATACAGCAACACCATGGATTTTCCCCAGGCAGGAAAAGAGTCAGGAAAATCAAGGAAATGGCAACTTTTAATTCCTTGCCTGGGTGTGGCCGTGCCTGGCTGTCTGTCCTCCGCCAGCTGCAGTCTTGGCGTGGAGTGAAGGCGTCGGCACCAGGGTGGCGCCCGGAGCCAGTTCCTCACTCCCTTGTCTCCCCCCAGGTGAGGGAGGACGCTCGGCTGCAGCTGTTCTTCAGGGACATGTCCTACAGCTCCTTCAAGAACCTGGCCGACGCCTACGTGCAGAGGGAGCTGAGGGCCCGCAGGCCCAGCGCCAGCCCCCAGGAGATGCAGTTTGCCTACACGGTCCATCTCACCGCCACGGTGGCGGGGATCTGCAGCCAGGCAGTGAACAGGGTCATGGGCTTCGGCACGCGCTACCTGGACGATTCCTTCGCGCCCTACGGCAAAATTCTCCAGGTAAGGAGGAGGAGGAGGAGGATGAGCCTGGGGCTGAGCTCCCAGCGCCAAGTTAGGGCAAGTGCCCCGGGAAGCTGTGGCTGCCCATCTGGGGAAGTGTTCCAGGACAGGCTGGACAGGCCTTGGAGCAACCTGGGGTAGTGGAAGGTGGCCCTGCCCATGGGAGGGTGTGGAACTGGATGAGCTTTAAAGGTCTCTTCCAATCCAAAGTATTCGATGATTCTAAGAATGTTTCCTTCTGTCTCAGCAGAAGAGAGAAAAGCTCAGGACAGACCATTGTGACAGCCCAGACTGACGGCGGCTGCTGCGAGGGGCCTGTGGTGCTGGGAGCCCAAGGATGAACATTCAGTGGTGGGAGGACAATCCCTGATGGGGACCTGGATGTGGGGGGAACTTCAGAGCTGTGGGTTTAAAATCTTTTGAGGAAAACCCCCATGACAGTGCCAGCAGTGTGAAATGTTTGAACCCCACCTGGCTGGGGGTGAAGAGTCTGTCAATCAAACAGAGCCCAAATTTCACCCTGTATTTGTATTTTACTCCCACCAAGTGCTTGTGTTGAACCTCAGGGGTTGTTGCTGTTTGTGCACATTCATATTTATTTACCTGCTTTTCTAAATATATTTGTGAATGTACAACATAATTTTTGTAGTTTCTGCTACCAGCCAAGAATCCAGTTTGGAAAAAAAAATCTAAAACTCAAATAAATTGGTGCCTGAATGCCAGCCAGGCTTGTCTGCTGGGAGTTGTGTTATAGATGGAATAATGTTTGCTTTGCTCATGCTGCTGAGGGCTGCTTCTTTCCAGTCAAATTCCAAGTGGCACAAGGGACTCTGAGAGCAGATACACAATGTTGTCCTGCCATTTTTACAATTTATAGGCCTTCCTTTTCCAGCAGAAGGAGATTTACTCCCCTGAGCAGCTTGATGTGACACCAAGAACTGCGTAAAGCTCATTCCCAAGCGGTGCAGGAGCTGTAACACCCTCGAGGACTGAGGGGATTTACGGCTGCCGGGGTCTCACCTATGAGCTCTAAGAAGATGTGAAATGTCAAAGCGATTTAAACCCTAATCACTGGGAATGTGTCCAGCTAATCTTTGCCCAGACCCCTAAGTAGGGCCATGGATTAAGGCAGCTGGGGCTGCGCAGGGTTGCCAGGGTTTGGTGTGGTGGCACCAGCAAGACCATCTCCTCTGCAAGGTTGGACCTGGCCTGGGGTGAAGGAGATGATGTTTTGGGGTTTGCATTGTGCAGGAGGGATGTTGTAGGGTTGAAGGTGATGGTGGTGGCAAACAAACGTGTGGGTCTGTGTCACTGCCACGTTTAGGGTGACAATCCCCCATGGGCCACTGGTGACAGCCCAGGTCTGCCCAGCACCTCCTGTCCTACAGGATCTGACCTTCTTAGTCCTTGTAAAACCCAAAGTAAATGAAAATGGGGAAGCAGAGCCCTCGCAGGACAGAAGCAGCCCTTGCCCACCCAGATCCGTGTCCCCAAAGCCTTCAGGGCTGTGTTTGACAGACACAGGATTGAGTCACCGGCTGCTGAGGGAGGGGGACACCTTGCAGGGCTCCATCTAATTCAGCCCAGGGTGATTAGGAGTGTGGAAAACATTAAATCCCACTCCTGGGTCCTGCCAACAACAAGTGCAGCATCAGCACCGTGATTCCTTTTAGCTGGGAACCAACGCAGGAGCTGTGACTGTGGGGGAGGCTGAAACCGCCCTCGTCTGTTTGCAACAGTCCTGACATTCCCATTCCTGCCCAGAGCCCGTGGGGCTGTGCTGGGCTGGGACCAGGGCTGGGCCAGCTGCTGTGGGATGTGGTGGGGATGTGGTTAGAGGGTCACAAGATGCCCCAATTTGTTTTGCATCTGAGCCCAGGGATGGGCTGGGATTTGCATGGAGCAGAAAAGGGCTTTGTCTCCTCACTGACTTCCCAGTGGAAAGTCAAATATCCTCTGCCCCAAATATCATCTTCCATCAGCACGTGGGATGCACCTGCCAGGTGAAATATCAGAGAGGAAAACTCCCATTCCCTTCTGCTGTGCTATTCCCAATACCACAGCTGACCCAAAGACTCTCCTCTGCTCACTGGACCTTTCCCCACCCACTGGGGCAGCCATGCTGGGCCAGCAAGGAGCCAAACCTGCTCAGCCCCTTGCACAAGAGGCTCTTGCTCCCAAAAAACCCAACCCAGTGTGCAGGGATGCTGCTCCAGCTCGGCATGGTGGGATGAGGTTGGGAGCAGCCACAGCTGCCTCAGTGCAGGATCCCAGGGTTGGTGGCTTTTGGAGCCCAGGTCCCTTCCCGTGAGCAATTCCAGCACCTTGGATTAATCTCCCGGTTATAAAAATGGGGCCTGATTGCCTGTGGCTACTGAAGATATTAAGAAGGTTTTAAAGAAGGGCAAGTTATTAGTCCTGGGGGTTTGAGCTCTTTCCAGCTCTCGGCATTACCTTCATCCTTCCCTAAACACCCTCCTGTGGCTTCCCACAACAATCGCCTCGCACGAAAATCCCTGGATCACGGACACCAGCCATCTGGGCTCTGACCCTGCCCGGGCAAAACACAGCCCTGCACAGCCCCCAGCCCACCCAGTGCTCGTGGGAGCCGGGGGCTTTCTCCCCACACCATCCCAGGCTGCTGTGGGGGTCCTGCGTCTCCAAAGTCGTCAGTCCCCACTAATCCTGCTTTGGAGTGCCAGGGGGGCAGGGCAGCTTAGAAAATCAGCCTGGCACTTAACGAGCCAATTAATTGCTGTCACTAAGAGGATGATGACAAGGTTTCATCTCACGGGAGCATGGAACTGAGCCAGGCAGGATGATGCCTCCTGGATGCTGTCCCAGGCCATGCTATTGGTGGCTGGGGAGGGTGCAGGGGAGATTTGGCACCTTGGCCCTCCTGGAGAAGGCCCCACGACTGAGTGCAGGACAGAGCTGTGTGTGGACAGAGGAGTGTGTTCCCACACTCCCATGGGGTCATTAATACCTTTCCCAAACGTTGGCAGTCAGGGCTGGGAGGTGCAGGGGCTGAGTGAAGCAGGAGAATCCTACAGCTCTTTGTGCAGAGCCTGTTGGAGTCCCTGGGGGCCCGAGGCAAACACTAGGAGCAGTTAATGCACAGGGAACATGGGAACAACGCATTCCAGCAAACAAAACCCCTGCAATTCCAGTGCCCTGGCGTGTCTGCACCAGTCACAGCAGCAGGTGATAGTTTTGTCCTTTATGAACTTGCCAGTGCTGGAAGAAAATCCTCTAAATTAAGGGATTTGGTTTCCCAAGGGCTGGAGGAGCCAGAGGCATGAATCACACAGATCAAAGCTTTGATATCTCTGGGAGGCTGGTGGAGAGGCTGGGGCGTGTGGGGGACTCACCCAGCGAGGGGATCATGAGAAACATCAGACACTGGAAAGACAAGAAATCAGGGGCTCCTGTAAGGCTGTGGATCTAAAAGCCCTAATTCAGGCAGTTGTTCACCTCCAGGATAATCCCATTCATGATTAGATATGTCTTGGAGCTGGCAACCTCCTCCTGTGTGTCCTGACATCCAGGGAGCACCAGAGACCAGCCCTGGCCATGATGAGCCATTTACCTGGGGGCTTCCAGGCAATGTCCACCTGCTGATGGGCACCTCCTTCACTTCAAGCCAGGGACATTTTGCATGTCAACGTAAGGCATCTGCTCCAATTCTTGTCTTGGGGATACAGTCATGGCTGGAGAAGGCAGGGAAAAATGGATGAAAATTTGGGGTGAAACAGCACTGCAAAGGTGGTATGAGGATGCTGGGACCATGCAGTGGTTCCCTGTATTGTCCCAGCCAGGCTGGTGCATGGACACAGGGAAGGAGAGCCTTGTTCCTCACCCACGTGCCCATGTTGTGTTGTATACACAGCCCTAATTCCAACCCACGGAATGTTTCCTCTCAGTGTGCAGCTCTATGGATTTGGACAACAGAAACAACACAATATTTACCAGTACTTAATAAATACATCTGTTAAAATGGCAATTTCTGCTCTGCATGTTGGCAGCAGCATTGGATCATTAGGGCTGAAAAGACAAGAAATCTACTGCATTTCTCCCTGGTTTATAACTATCCCCCAGGCAATGCAGACAGTCCAAAGGCAGCTTGATTACAGTTCAATAACCACAGGTTTGGGTAACATGGTGCTGCTGTTGGGCCTTATTGAGAGGGGAGAGAAAAACAAATCCAGGTCTTTGGCTTTTGCCCCACACAAACAATATCCAAGGGTCAGGCAAGAGCAAAACCCTTCCAACAGGGAGCAAGTATGAGGAATATTTCCAAACCTAACCCAACGTAACGCCCTGCATCCACCCCTTGTGTAACACCCTCTGGCTTTAAGTGTCTTATACAAGCCTTTACTCACTCAGTACTGAGCTGTGCCTAAGCTGGGATTGATGGAGAATCCAATTTAGGAAAACACCCTTTGATGAAGGAAGCATGAAGCAAAGAGGAATTTTTGCACAGACGTTTCCAAGTCCTGGCACAACAACACCAGGACCCTCTCTGGGAGGGCTCCTGGGGCACTGCAGACCCGTTAGCATGGAAGGGGAGCCCTGATTCAGCCCTGAGCATCTGAGCTGGCTGTGGTTGAGGATTATAAGAGCTGTTTTGATCAGGGGAAAATTTCTGTTTTTAGCACAGGCAGCAATCAAAATAGCTCGCGAATCTCGACGCCTCGGGGAGCTGTCATAAAAGGAGGCAGAAAATCCGTCTTCTGGGCTCCTCTGCAGCCAGACATGAGCCTGGAGGCAGCAGAGGAGAAGAGAGCCTGAGGTTCACCTGTGAAAAAGGACAACCCGAGACCTCGAGCCAGATCCGCTGCGTTGATCCCGAGATGGCTGTGGAAGATCTCCGTGCTTCCAGCACCCCGTTCTCGCTCTCCTTTTCGGGCAGCGGCTTCCTGGCCCTGTACCAGGTTGGGGTGGTGCAGTCCCTGCTGGAGTTGGCTCCCGAGCTCCTCAAGTCTGCCTGCAAGGTCTACGGCTCCTCGGCCGGGTCGCTCATCGCCGCCGCCGTCGTGTGCGGCGTCGGCCTCGGTAAGAAAGGCACGGCCTCGAGTCCTTCCGGGAGCTCTCGTGTTCCACAAACCCGGGGGTGATGCCCCGGGGTGCCGGGGGGCGCTGGGGCTGGCGGAGCTCTCCTCGCTCTGTAACGAGGCATTACAGAAAGCCAAGGTGTCGCCACGCTTGGCAGCCAGCACGGTGCTGTCTGGGGAGGTGTCAGCTGAAAAAGCCGGTTCCGAGCCTGAGTGTTCAGAAATTACAGGGGGAAATCCAGATGTACCTGTATTCCATTGGCTCCTTTTCCTGCTGGAGGAGCAGATCTCCTGCTCTGAGGTCTGAGAGGTGCTGAGATGTGTCCCAAAGCCAGTCCATGTGGCTGCAGGGGCTGGATTTGCCCATGTAAAGCCCTCTTTTCCCTATGGATCAGGTTTCTGGGGATGTGTAGCTGTGAAGGGACACGAGTGGCTGTCACACAGATATGTATAGAGCTGACAGCCTTGTTTGCATGGCACTTTGGCTCATCCCACTCAACCTTCCCAGAAAAAGGGGAGATGTTGTGTGATTCCCAACTCCAGGTGCAGCTTTCCCTGTGGCTAAAGCTCAAGGGCTTGTTAGCAGGAGATTCCTGGAGGAACAGCAGTCTGCTCCAGCCCAGGGCTGGGATTTCTCTTATTGCTGCCAGAGGGGTTTTCCTCTGACCCTCCTTCAACAATGTGGAAACAAGCCCCTCTAGCAACCATGTGTAGAATTAATTCATAGTAGTTAATCTACTTTTAATAATCACATCCTCCCATATTTCCAATTAGTGCCCATGTGTAAAGAAGTTTACACAAGATTTAAGGCTCTAATGCCTGATCCAAGTTCTGCTTCAAGCAATGGGGACATTGAGGAGGAGCAGAATGTTTCAGGGACCAAATGATGATGGAGGAAGCTGGGAGGGAACATGTGGTTCCTGAAACCTCTGGTGGATGCTGGAACTGTTCTTCTGCAGCTAAAAATAATTCAAAACACTGGCAAATATGTTTAGACAAGGCAGAAAGGAACATTTCAGCCCACATGGGGATGAACTCCTCCACAAATAAGCAAGGGCCCTAAAATTTCTGGTTCCTGCTGCTGCTGTAATGGATGGAGCTGGGGCTGTCCAGCAGTAAAAATACATTTGGCAAGTGCTCTTGATGGGGGCACCAGTCCTGAACTGGGCATCTGCTTCCCTGGAGGTGGAAGGCACCATCCACTTAGAGGGGCTGAGATGATCTTGTGCCCAAAATATCTTCCCCAGAGGAAGAAAAGACACTTTGGATAGTGATGACTGTGGTCAGGTTTCTAACAAGGAAAGTGAATGTGGCACAAGCTCTCTCATACTAATACCAGGGACGACAGGGGCAAAGAGAAGGTGAAAGGTGTTTGGTGTCCCACAGGGTGGCTGCAGTCAGGTGCCCGCCCTGCCCCAGGCTGGGTGAGGAGCTCTGAGCTCCTAGAGCCAGGCTGTCCTCTGTGACCCCACCGGTCCCCTCGTGGGGACATGCTGATCACCAAGCTGGTGCAGGCAGGGACAGTCACATTGCTGCCAGGCTCATCCTTCACTCGCTCCGAGTCAAAGCCTGGTCCGGAGGCAAAGCCTGCAAAGCTGGGCTCAGCTCTCACCTCTCTCTCAGCGTGGGGGAAGCTTTCCATGTTTTCCCCCAGTTCCAGGACACAGAGCAGCCAGACAGTGACCTGGGCGTGCCCCACCTCCCTGCAGCTCCGGCTCTTTCACAACCCCTCCGTGCAAACCCGCCCAGTGTTAATCATTGCCCCGCGTGGCCTCAGCATCCGCTCAAACACACATAACCCCTCTTAATGCCTGTGCTGCTCCAGTTGCCTTCGGGACACTCCACCTAATCCGTCTGTCCGTCCACACAATCCCATGAGACTGCACGGAAACCTCTGCCCCTACAAGGCCTTGGTGCTGAGCCAGGCCCGTGGCCTCGTGCTGCTGCAGGGTCCCAGGGAGCCCACCCGGGTGCAAGGACAGCTCTTTGCAGCTTCGGGGCTGGCTAAGCTTTCACTGCAAGGGTTTAACTCCCCAGGTGGGATATTCCCCCAGGTGAGCTCTCCATGTCAGCAAGGGCATCAAATTCCCTCTATGGGGTCAGGTGCCTGCAGAGTTTGCTGCACTCCTCTTCCTCCCCATCACTGTGAAACCTTTAAAACCTGGAGTCTCCTGAGCCCTCGGCAGGGGCTCCAGGGCTCTGCTCCTTTAACGCAGCTCCTGGGATGTGCAGACACATGCCATGGCTATTAACACCTCCTCGGAGGTTGCTGGGGGAGCTCAGGTGAGCTCAGGTGAGCCGGGAATCCCAGCAATGTGGAGCCAGGACACCCGGCTTGCAGGAAAGCCCTGAGCAGAAGAGGTGCCCCTCATCCTCACCTGGGAGCCAGGCTGCCCACATGGAAAACTGGAGGTGGAAGGCAGGAAAGTGTTGTGTAAGTCACACTGTCCTGGATAACTCCATGTCCCACTTCCTGGGGCTCTTTGGAGCCTTTCCCTAATCCCAACCAGGAGTATCTTGAGGCCCCATCTCTGGTGTAGATGGGGATTTCACCAGTGGGGTCACACAAAGATATGATGTCCTTTGAGGACATTATGGGGGTCATGGCCCCCTTTCTGCCCTGCCACAACATCCCCCACTGTAGCAGCAGTATCATCCTGGGGCAACACAGAGGGGCTGCAAGAAGCTTTATTTGTGTGGAGTGTTAAAAAAGGGATTTAAAATATTAGTGCAGCAGGCATATTGACTTTGTCTCCATCTTTCCCTCACCTCTGTTTCAGATGACCTAAAGGAGTTTTTCTTTGCACTGGCAACAGAAGTCAGGAAAACCATCCTGGGCCCCCTCTCCCCCAAGTGCAGCTTGCTGGCCAATATCAAGGCTGTGCTGCAGCGGATGCTGCCGGAGGATTCCTACCTGCTGGCCTCGGGGCGGCTGCACATCTCGCTGACGCGCGTGGTGGACGGCCAGAACGTCATGGCCTCGGAGTTCAGCTCCAAAGAGGAGCTCATTCAGGTATGGAGACCTTCCTCTGGTGCTGTGGGAAGGTCTCCACCGACCGCCTGGGATGGGCATACCCCAAGTGTTGGTGGCTTTAACTGCACTGTTTTCTACCCGAGATGGGGAGAGAGTCAGGAGTCTCTGCCAGAGCCGTGGTGCCACCACAGCAGGCTCCATGGGCTTGGGGCAGGGAGGAGGGTTTGACTTCCAGGATCAGATGGAATAAATCACACTAAAAATGCAGCAGATTTGTTTCCAGCCTCATAGAGCTGATGTTGGGGCTCTATTAATGACTTTGCAACGAGCCCTGTCAGTGCTGATGTGATGTCTCAGCTCTCCCCACAGGTCTCTCCTCAGCCATCTGGCAATGGTTTTCCTTGTTGCTTCAGCACTTTCCTGGGAGAAAAGAGCTGGACAAAGCTGCTGCTGAACAACAAGCAGCTCATTAAACAGTAAATTATCCACTGGGGGAAGAATCCCAGGGTAAAGTCCTAACAAAGCTGACTGTGAGGTCCTGGGTCCCTTGTCCCAGGGAGACAGTAGAGGATGGAAACTCCATGGAGATGTTGGGGTTCACCTCATGGTGCCTTCTCTAGGTAGCCCAGGAGCCCAGGGTGCTGATTCCCAGCTGATGAGATTGGTGGGAAATGGTTGCAAACACCCTAGCAGTGGCTTTGCCACTGACAAATCCCAGCAGGGTGAGGATGCCTTCTGAGGGTGTCCTGGTTTTGTCCAAAAACCTGCAAAGATGGAAATTGGCCCCAAAGCTTCAGCTTGCCACCAGCAAAGGGCAGTGTTGGACACAGACATTAATTCTGTTGGACACAGACATTAATACAACTATTAATTCTGGAAGCTATTAAATTTTAAAATGCAGTGTTTTTCCCTGCTCCAGAGAAGTGTTTCCACTTCAATGAAATCAGATGTTTTCCCTTTCTTGAAGCCTTTCTTGCCACAGTCCCCAGCAAAGCCCAGGTGGCACCAACAGCCTGGTTCCAGATTTTGTCAAGGCTGAATTTTCAGGCACGAAGTCAACAGTTTTGTCCAGGAGATCTTTGACAGGAACATTGACTTTTGCAATCCCTCTCCTCCCCAGGCTCTCCTCTGCAGCTGCTTTCTTCCAATTTACTGTGGATTCATCCCTCCATCCTACCGAGGAGTGGTGAGTGATATTTCCACTAAAACACGCGCTCCCAGCAGGGTGTTCTTGGGTTTGAACTTTACATTCCTCTGACCAGGGAGGCATAGGTGTGTCCAGGTTTTTCCTTTCGTTGATGGAGGATGATAAAGCCTTTCAGCTTATTCTTCACCTCATCCTAAGACGACAGCTAGGTGGAATTGCCATCTGCAGAGTCCTCTCCGGCTTTGCCCATGGACAGAGCGTGGATGATCTCGTTGATCTCTGAGTGAGATAAGAGGACGCCCACAGAGGGGACATTGAGACACAACCCAGTAATCCTGGGCAGGGCCTGTCTGCAGTGCAGGTTCACCCCTGGGCTCACGTGCTGATTTGCACTGCTGAGACCGACAGTTCGTGGGAGGATCCTCCCCCAGCCCTGAGCATTTCCGTGCTCTGCTTGTCTGAGGCAAGGGAAGGAAGAGCTCAGTGTTTTCCAGTGTATCCACTTCCAGGGTTGGGGCAGGCACAGCTTGTCTGGGCAACCTGTGCTGGGCTTCACCGCTCTCCCAGAGAAGGATCTCTTCTCAACATCCTGTCTAACCCTAATGGCAGTGGGAAGCCATTGCCCCTTGTTATTTCACTCCATCCCTTGTCCAAAGTCCCTCTTCAACTCTCTTGGAGCCCCTTCAGGCACTGGAAGGGTCTCTAAGGTCCCTGGAAGTGTCCAAGGCCAGATTGGATGTGGCTTGGAGCAAGCTGGGATAGTGGAAGTGTCCCTGCCCATGGCAGGGGGTGGCACTGGATGAGCTTTAAGGTCCTTCCCACCCAACCCATCCCCAGGTCTGTGATTGCTCTGTGAGGCCCCTCTGCAATGTTATTTTATCAACATTTAATCCCATCACCTGCAACTTCCAATCTCACTGAGGTGGGTGGTAAATCCAGGTTCCTTTTGGAATAGAGCAATTGACATTTTCCTTGCCTAGTGAGTAAACCCCCATGAATCTGTAGGCAATTATTAAACGTGGGGCCCCTACTGCTCAAGCTCAGGACTTGACAGTTATACAACACTGTGCAATTGGTGATGTCTGAATTGGCTCTTGACTGCCAAAAATTGTTGTACAAAGCTTTGTGAATCAAAATAATTATATTTCTGTTTTAATAACTGCTGTGGATTACAGCACCTGATGGAGGAGCTGGCTGGGTGCCACAGGCAGGGCAGGGGAAGGAACTGGCAAAGGGATAAAGAGCACAGGTGGGACAAGATGCTGTTGGAAGCGGGAAGGGACGACAAGCTGGGACGGGCTCACGACAGGAGCATCAGCAGTGCAGCTGCTGGCCCCCAACTCAGTGACACTGCAAGGGTCCCCAAAGCCAACCCTCCCTCTGCTCCTCCCCCAGCGCTACGTGGACGGAGGCTTCACGGGCCTGCAGCCCGTGTCCAGCCTGGAGGAGCCCGTGATCACCGTGTCCCCGTTCACCGGCGAGCTGGACATCTGCCCCCGCGACTGCCCCGCCATCTTCTTCTGCTTCCAGATCTTCAATGGCAGCATCCAGATCTCCATAGAGAACCTGTGCAGGATCAGCTACGCTCTCTTTCCGCCCAGCACCATGGTGAGCCCCCCAGCACTTCTCCCAGCTTACTTTTGGTGAAAAGATGAATGCTGCTCCTGCCTTCTCAAGATTTAAGGTTCTGCTCAATCTCCACTGTTAATAGATGGGATTTCAAAGAGAGGGGGCAGCACCCACTATTTTTGCAGTACATTCTGGGGAAGGGACACGGCTGATGGGTGGCCAGCCTGGGATGAGGTCCACAACCTGCAAAGGAATGGACAAAACCAGGTGACCTCTAAGGTCCCTTCCAACCCAAACCATTCTGTGTTTCTCTGACCGGTGCTGTGGTGGTTGGAAACCAACCAGTGCTTGCTGCCTTCCCAAATGGGCCATCCCAACCCTCCAGAGCCAAACAGCTTTGGATAGATCCTGTACTATGGGGGTCAGGGCTCTTTAGTCACCTCAAGTGTTTCTCCTTGCAGGTCTTGAATGACATTTTCTCCCAGGGGTACCAGGACACTGCCCTTTTCCTGTACAGGAACAGTAAGTGGCACCCCAGGACCTGAGGGGCACCTTGGTGTGACACAGACAAACGTCATCCCTTTCTCTCCGTGTCTCCCAGATGCCTTTGGCTTTAACTACTTCGATGGCAATTTCCGCTTCGGCAGCACCTGTGGGAAGAATGATTCTGGAAAATCCAGTGGGACACACCCTGGCCTGTACAAAAGGGTCCCTCAGTGCCTGACCCCTTACTTCCTGCCAGGTAGTGGATTTGGGGTGCTCAGCTTAGGTTTAGGGCTGTTGCAGCCTTCAAAAGCAGCAGTGTTGTATTTAGGACATTATTGAGTTATTTATTGGAGTAAATATTTCTGTTGCAAAGGGACTTTTTAAGAGTGGCTCCAGCTGGACTCTGGCCTGGGCTTCAGTACCTACCTGAGCTGGACAAGAGGAGTTATTGCATTTATTTCATTGTTTGTAATTACTGTTCTTTATTTCCTTCTGTGCTGTCATTCCTGGGTGCAGGCTTGTGGAAGAAGGAGCAGGTGAATGGACTGCAGGACCCACTGGTGAAGGTCCTGCTGCAGCCGTACAGGCTCCCAGCCTTATTCAGGAAGGGGTAAGGACTTCCCAACAGAGGCATTAGGGAATGTCACACAAACCAGAGGCTGTGCCTTTCGCAGTGGTGGGGCAGCTGAAGGGACACATGGAGAGATTTGGTGTTCCCTGAAGGCAAGATCCAAGGGAGAGCGGGTACGGCTGGCAGGAATGCCACAGGATCTCCTGGTTATGGAAAAGATTATTACACTGTGCATTTACGACGAACACCCTCCCCTTCTGCTGCCTTTAGCCATCATTAAACTCAGCCTGTGTACTTTACTTTTGCAGGGTGAAGAAGGTGTGGGGGCTGCTGGAAGGTGTCAGCTCCCTGGTACAACGACTCTGCAAGCTCCTCCAAACCTTGGTGCCTGGTTTGCCGAAGACAGCTGCGGACAGGAGGAGGTGAGGAGGTGAGGGGCTGGGGGCTGCAGACCCTCAGCATAAAGAGAGCAGAGTGCAGAGCAGGGAAGCCTTTGGAAACCTCACCCACTGGGTCACTGATGCTGAGTATGGCTAAAAACTCCAAATCTGGAGTAGCCCACATTAAAAGTACCTGTTTTTTTAATCCCTGTGATATTATTTTGATATCTCAAAGAAGCTACAGGCCAGTTTAGTGCCACCTCCCTATGGCAATACATTAGTGTTCCAGATCTTTATCTGCTGGGCTCTGTCCTGGCAGGACACCAGGGACACTCACCAAGATCCTGAGAGATGTTCTGGCACTAAGCTCTCAGGGATTTAAGGCATATCCCCTCAAAATCTGCTTGCGAGTTCCCTCCTGTGCAGCTGCCCAAGGGACTCAAAATGATTTCACCCTGAGGCAGCTGCAAACGGCTCAGCTGTGAGAAAGCCCTTTGGAGTTAAACATTCCTGGGGCTGCTCATCCCTGCCAGTACCTCTACCCTGCCTCAGCTCTCACCTTGTTCCCACAGGTAACAAGGATTGTCCCAGCGGGGCCCTGGGGGTCTCCAGCGCTGCCTTGGAATGTGGTGGGCAACAGCAGCACACACCAGCACGGCTGCTGGTTCACGAAGGAATTTTTGGGGAGTATTTTTTTTCTTCAGAACCTGTCTGGTTCTGCCTGCAGTGCTGCCACTGCAGTGCCCCTGCTCAGGCCTCACCTGCTTTTCCATGATGGCAGAGGCAAAGCTCGGGTGCTGCTCCTGGGACCCACCCCAGGCTGCAGAGGCCACGGGGCAGCTTCACCTGCACACCTCACAGCCCAGCCCTTTCCCTGCCCACTCCATCTCCTCCTCCGCAGCAGCATTCCTTCCCTGCTTTAATGCAGGTCACAGGGCGGGCAGTTGCCAGGAAATGCCATGTTTTAAGTGTTTTCCTCCCACTCAAAGACTTCCAGAGAGATTCTTCAGAGAGAGAGAGAGAAGCCTTAGGGAGCATCATACTGGGCAGGAACTAATTTTTCTACAATTCCCTGAAGTTTTTTTTTTACCAATTATCAATTCTTGAGCTTCACACCTCCCCATAGCCCTGCTTCCCCAGGAGGTGGGAGTGCACTTGGATCCCCCTGGAACTCACAGCTGCGCAGCAGGATGGAAAAAACAAGATTAACTTGCCCCTACTTCTGAGTCCTGCAGGCTGCATCTCCCGATATTTCACAAATACATGCAATTGTCTGTAACTCACGGCCACACACAGAGCATGGCCCAGGCAAATACAGCCTGTGTCACTGGTCTGCACACAGAATTAATTGGCAATGCTCTTAATTATCCCAAATCCGTGCTGCATATCAGAGGCTGCGGATTGGCTTTGCCCCAGCTGTGTCTCCCCTGTTTGTTGGTTCCCTACAGGCAACAAATGGATCCTAACAGCAGCAGCTGCTAATTACAGTAAATAGCTTGTTTACTTGCACAAAGGAAAATGGAACAGAGGGTAGTTTCATCCAACAGGCTGTGAATACTGCAGGAATGAATGTGGGGAGTAGCTGAAGGCAGCTTTAATGTAACCAGACTCAAAGTTAACTAGGACTGGGAATAGTTGCTCTGGAATAAGTTTGCTAAAAGAAACCTGGATGTGTATTTCACAGAACCATGAAATGGTTTGGGTTAAAAGGAACCTTCAGGATCACCCAGGTCCTCCCCCTGCCATAGGCAGGGAAATCTT